>JASDQU010338920.1:0-10983 GCA_032191745.1 Picea mariana
GGAGTCTCTGCTGTAGAGGGATTGATTTTTTCCGATTGCATCTGTATAAAATTCCTGGTAATGGCAAAAAGACTCGGTTGTGGAGGGATCGAATCATGGGTAACCACCCTCTCTCAGAGATAAATGAAATAGAAGATTTAAGAGTTTGGCTAAGGGCAAGAGGAATCAGGAAAATTGAGGACATCGTGGAGTGGGAAGAAGATGGCAATTGGAAGGGCTGGAATCTGCCAAACATTCCTGAGCATTTACAAGAATAGTTAAACCTTTTTATAGCTGAAATAGCAGATTTTGCTCCTGTGCATAAGAATGAGGAAGACACTTGGGGTTGGGGACAAACAGGGGTCTACTTTGCCAAACAAGGGTATTTACAAATGCAAAGTAAAAAAGACTCAGTGCATCCGGAAGGAGTGTGGAAGTAGATCTGGGAGTGCTTCAGTATCCCGAAGGTCAATTTCTTCTTCTGGACCTTGTTTCAAAACAAAATTCTTACTGGCGAGAACCTTTGTAAAAGGAACATCGCCGGTCCACACTGATGTGTGTTTTGCAAAAAAGCACTGGAAACTACAGCGCACATTTTTCTGGAATGTGAGTATGCTCAGAAGACTTGGACAAGTTTCTTGACTGATCTGAATGCTAGGCCTCCAGCGAACAGCTCAATATCAGAAATGTTCGTATCTTGGAAAGATAGATATCCCCATAGCATCGTTGCCAAGTCCCTCTGGTCCAAGGTGTGGACAGCAGTCCCGAAATACGTGTGCTGGAAACTGTGGCTCGCCCAGAACGATATAATCTTCAACCAAACAGAAATAACAGCTGAACAGGTTGCTGGAAAAGCTAAGAATTTGCTAGTAGAAACTTTGAGACAGTCCAGCGTTAAAGATAACTCCCTAAGAGACGAAGAAAGTATCTGGTTGGGCGGCCTCATTCCCACTTCGAGCCCTTCTTCATTCTCTCGTCCTACCCTCAAGGAAAATTGGCAGATTCGAGACAACTTAGAAGGCTTCCAGACGTGGTGGAAATCTCAAGGAAAATGCACCATCTTTTTTGATGGAGCCTCGAAAGGAAATCCAGGTAGGTCAGGGGCRGGGGGGATCATTTATCTCCCGAAYGRAAGTAAAGAGAGTTAYAGCTGGGGTCTCGGAATAAAATCCAACAACCAGGCAGAAGTCCTTAKCCTCTTAAAGGCCTKYCAACTTGCCAGAAAGAGGAATCCAAAGGAAATTGTAGTGTTTGGAGACTCAGAATTGYTGATCAKAGCCCTAAGGAAAAACAAAAGGTTCAAAGATCCAGCTCTGAACAAACAGATGACAAGAGTGATCAGACTCTTGAAGGAAATCCCTTCAGTCCAAATTTTCCATATTCTCAGAGAACTGAATTCAGAAGCCGATTCTTTGGCTAATATTGGATGCAATCTAGAAAAGAACTCAATAAGCATAAACTCAGGCGAACCGATTAAGGTAGCCATCCCTTAATCTGGGCAAAAAGCAGCGAGAGCAACTTCTTCAGCCTTAAAGGAGTGAGTAAGGTATGACTGATCATTTAAAGACCGGGAGATTCATTCTAAAAACCAATTCTTCGAATTTTCTTCCTCCATGTAAAGAAACAGGGGAGGCGACGTCAAGTTTTCAGGTGTTGGAAGCAGTGGGAAGACAAGCAGCGTTTTCTGAACTCAGGTGCCCTCAGTCCGAAGCAGATCCAGCTCGTGGTCTCGGCCAAGTCGCCCTTCGGCTCTACTTCGTAAAGCTTCTCTCAGTAGCTGATCCATCACGCTGTTTAATTATCAGAAATGTAATCCTGAAATTGGTCTCTGTCCTTCGTTAATATAATAATCGTTTTGGTTAAAAAAAAAAAAAGACTTCATAGCTGTATTTGNTCATTCTAAAAATCAATTCTTCGAATTTACTTCCTCCATGTAAAGAAACAGGGGAGGCGACGTCAAGTTTTCAGGTGTTGGAAGCAGTGGGAAGACAAGCAGCGTTTTCTGAACTCAGGTGCCCTCAGTCCGAAGCAGATCCAGCTCGTGGTCTCGGCCAAGTCGCCCTTCGGCTCCACTCTTCCTGGATCTACTTCGTAAAGCTTCTCTTAGTAGCTGATCCATCACGCTGTTTAATTATCAGAAATGTAATCCTGAAATTGGTCTCTGTCCTTCGTTAATATAATAATCGTTTTGGTTAAAAAAAAATAAACTAGATTCACAAGATAATATTCGTTAGGAATAACTTTGAAAGATATATTCATTTAGGTATCTAAAAATTGACTATCCTAACTATGTTCCTAAGTTGCCTACTCTACACCTAGTCAGTGTTTTGGTTATAACATTTTCATTTGAGATCCAAATTTAGTGATTCAAATTGGGATAGAAACTAGATTATAAAGGATATTTATTATATAAATAGGTTTTGAAAATATCTCCATTTTGTCTCTCAAAACATGAATGTCATGACTATGTTTTAGTGAATTCACTAAGCCAACATGCCATAAAATTCAATAAACAAGTGACAACTCCAAAATGGTAATCTGAATAGGCGTAATTTTTCATCTACATGTATTTCTTTATGTAATACACCTCCACAAATCCTATATTGTGCATTATGACCTATGCAATATTTGTAACGAATGTATAAAAATACCCAAAATCAGAAGTAAAAGATGAATTAATCATGAAATCTAAATATGTGGCAATCAAATCCTGACATAACCTTCATGGAAGCTCAAAACATGCCACAAAGTGTCCCATTAAAAAAATATAATAAAATTAGAGACCAACATAACCACTATGATAGTTGAAGGTGTCTCATTATCCGTGAAATAAATTCCACAATTTGTTCATGAAATTGGGTTTCTTGTATGATGATTGATTTGAAAGTTCGAATAATAAATACAACTATTGTCAAATAATTTACCAATATGCATAATATTAAAGGGATTGAATGTGGGCAGAGGTAATCAATGATGAAGAATTGAGGGTTGTAAAGGATTCTAAAAAATTAAAAGGGAACGTGGTTTTAATATATAAGAGGGAAAAAACGATGAAAAAAAGCATGTAGGTGTTGAAAATAGGAAAGAGGAGTAGTAGGTAATGAAGGAAAAGAAAGTGGGAAACAAAGGAAGAATGAAGAGTAATAAAGAAGAATTAAAGTAAAGGTAGGATGTAAGAGGTAAGAATGGAGAAAAGAATTTTTAGAGTAAGGGGTTAGAGAGAAACGGTTGAGAAGATCAAAAGAAAAATATGAGAGAAGAGAAGTAGATGGAAACAAGAGGGAAAGAAGATGAAAATTTGGGAACATGGAAGCAAGGCGAGAAATGAAGCAAAAGAAAAGGAAGAAGAGGAGGGGTGACTAATATTATATGGATAGTAAAATTAAAAACATTTAACAACCCAAGATGTCATATAAATCATAATGAAGATAGACCACATACCTCAATAATTAATATAGGCTCACACTTGAAGGGTTCAACATTCCCTTGAATCCTTCTTCAAGTAGAATCTTCTTTCACCAATTCTCCCTTCCACCTTCCAAACTTCATGCAAAAGAGAGATTAGTACCATGGGTGGATCTTACTGCAACACAAAAGGATATTTCAACTTATGTAAACTACATTCTTGTATTTAAAAATGCAGCTGGAAACCAATGCTAGTTGTACTTTTGAGACTTCCATAACTTCTCCAGCAACAACGCTAAAATATTGGGAAAATTAATTACTTATGTGAACAATCAAATTTGAAACCATTAATTATCAATCCAGGGTGTGTCTATTTATTTCAAAGTTACGATGCAAAGTATACACAGACTACAATTTCCCTTATAACATTGGTTATGTAATATGCATTGTAGTAATGTAAGTCAAACCACTCTTGAAAACATGGAAGACAATCCACATAGTAGGTAGAAAATAATAACACACTTTGGGAAAGTAAATCACACCACACAACAAGCATTGATTAGTGAATAAATCTACTGTATTTTACACACCCCATGACATATCGAGAACATATCCTTATCTATTGGAAATAAATTGGCAAAAAGGTAAATATTAACTTGCAGGAAATAAAGCACACCACTTTTGTAGAAATGAAGTCTCACCACTTTTGCAGAAATGAAAGCACACCACTCTTGCATAAATGAAATCATACTAAAAGGAAATTAAATCACTTGAGAAAGTGGTGGGATTCTTATCTCCCTCCTTGCAACCACCTAAGGGGATCGATAAGTGGTGGATTGTGCTAGTCCCTTGATTTCAACTACCTGCGAGGATTGGATTAGAAGGACATAGCACACATGAAGATATGATCTAAATCATGCTTGCAGGATTAAAGAAAGTAAATTTAATCTATTTGACAGAAAGGAAATTGTTAAAAAAGAAATTTTCAAACACTTGCATAAACGAATAAATTGAACTAAAATATTTATCCCCCGATTGTCATGCTGTCATAAACAAAGCAATGTCACTAATATAAAACATAAATTAATTAATTGAAACTCACACTATGCTCAATAAAATGACAGAGTTAGAATTATGGAGATAATGAAACTACCTAAGCCACACAACGTTTACAACCAATTAAATAAATTGCAATATTAAAATAAATCAACACTATCAACATAACAATTAATTAAATAAAGTAATTGACATCATAATAAATTAAATCAATCATACTATAAAAATGATAAGTGAAGAAACCTGATTTATTCCATCATGCATTAGGTTGTTTCTCTAAGAGTCCCCTCCTTTTTGCAGAGGCAAATAGCTCTTTTATATGTGAAATTCATACATAGGGATTGTTACAACAAAAGTCCTTGAATAGGAAAATTACCCAAGCAATTCTTGTTAAGTCACAATTGGTTGTGGTCTAATAGCTTGTTGATAAAGGAGGAATGTGTATCTGTGACCAAATATATGTTGTTGAAGTGGATGCTTCATTTGGCAAGTTACCTTCAAATAAATTTCCATACCATCCACCTTGCACATTTTCTAGGGAAACATTTCCCATATTAGGTAATTGGGCATGTTTTTCACAAAACCCATGCCGTGGAATTTTCTAATTCATCACCATTGCTCCAAAATATTCATATCAAAATCATTGTCTGATTTGGATGCCTGTAATTTCAGGTATAGCATTAATCATGAGTTATGGCTTCCCAAATGTAATCGGAATAATATATTTCATCATTTATTACATTCTCCAAATAATTTTAATACTAAATTCATGGAATCTTCATTGTTTCTCTGAGTGGATACTTGGATCAACATTATTGTTGCATTGTCACACAACATGGCCTCGTGGTTCCAATGGCTCATAGTTTTGACGAATCAAGATTCTTTGGATGAGTTGCAACACAGACAATGTTGCAACAAAAAGAGTTGTAACGAGCTGCAACAATATGTTTTAGAAAGTTGTACCAACAATTCTCTCGAGTTGTAGCAATGTTCCTAATTGCAATAACACCGCTCAAAGTTGCAGCAACAATGCTCAGAGTTGCAACAATGTTCAGAGTTGAAACAATAGCATAGGAACTGCAACAACTAAATTGTAGCAGTGGAAACCAAAATAATTTGATATCACATCATGTCTAGCACATCATCTTTGTAGATTAACTCAAACATAAATACAAATATAATATTTCTCCAATGTTTAACCATAATTCATATGAAATACTAAAGAAATTTAATGGAAATCACCTTGGTTCTAAATCTCATATATAAGCATCAAAATGGATTAATAAGCATTAATACCAGATTATGGGTAAGCAAGAGGATACCAAAAATAGGGAAAAAGGATGTAAAAAGGATGACAATTACATGGCCCAACATCTCCCCCAAACTGAATATGTTGCATGTTCTCATGCAACCCACAACCAAGTTATAAGGACTTCCATTTTTTCAATGCACTCCATTGTCATGAACCTTCCTACAAGCTTCCATAAATGATTTTACTGGAAGAATGTTAATGGATTTTACCTTTTGCGCTTGATCATTTCCCCAATGCTTGCAACAGGTTCTTGTGGAGCAACTTTTGAATTCACTATTGGTTCTTGTGTAACAATGTGAATTTTTTATTCTTCTGAGAGCCAACACTAGTTCTTGTGTAACAGTGTTGGTGTATTTCCCTTCCATATCCAACGCTGGTTCTTGTATGGTAGTGCTTATGTTGTCTTGGGTATTTGTTGCTTCTGCTATGATGCATATTTCAAAAGTATCCTTCAAGTGATCCTTAACAATTATGATGGAGTTGTAGCAGATGAGTTTCAGTGAATGACGAGTTGCAACAGGTTGTAACAAGTCATAACAAAATGAATTTCAGCAAGGAGCGAGTTGCAGTGAAATGAGTTTCAACAAGGGACACATTTTAGTGAGTTATAGAAAAATGAATTTAATCAAGAGGTGAGTTTCAACAAGTTGCAACAAAATGAATTTCAACAAGGGACATGTTTCAGCGAGTTGCAACAAGTTGCAGCAAAATTAATTTCAGCAAGGGACGAGTTTCAACAAGTTGCAACAAGTGTTGTATGAGTAATGAAAACTTTTTTAACCATTTTCTATAAAACTACAAACTAGGTTTTTCTCAAATTTTGTGAGCATATTTTTACTATTTCACTGTGTTTCCATACCAAAAATTGGAGATACCCACATCACGGATCTCAAGAAAAAGAAAAATTGGTTGTAGGTGATGGTTCTTGATTTATGGAAATTTATGAACTAGGTTTGCTTGAAACTTTGTGGGATTGTTCATCATACCATAATGTTTCTCTCCTACAAATTTCCCGAATACACAATTCGCGGTTTATAAAATACCTCACTTCAATTTCTGTACTTGTAAAAAAATGTGAATGAGTAAAAAAAGATCATAAAGTTGAGTGCAAAGTTGTTCTGAATACTCAATGATTTGTGTTTAAGCTGTCGTAGAACCAATCCCTTTTGAATCATGTGAAGAATTTATCCATAATTTGGATCCATGGTTTAAAATAATGGCAAACAATAGTTCTGACAATGATACCTATGACGACACATATCAGAAGCAACTCAAATGTCAACCAAACAACTCAGATCTATCCAAAAGCGCAAAACTATGAGTTCATATTTGATTGATCTCTTTACAACCACCATACCCTTTCCATATTCATTTGTGAGGGATAACAATTTTCTTTACACATTGATACCTTTCAACCACTCTAGGCATCTCAAAACTGGAAGAATCAATAATCCCTAACTAGTTGAGTTCAATTATAATGTTGTAACTATAAAAAATGACTTTCTCAAAATAGTTTTTCGATATCTTGTCACACACAATTCTGATTAACATGGGACAATTTTTCTACTAATAGAAAAACTACATTGATTCTTTTATGAAATATTATTAAATAAAAAGTATCAAATTTACTAATAACTGGTTGACAAAGCCTCTATAGAAACTTTTACAACTAATCAAATGTCCACTACAAATAGTAAAGTCAACATTGGGATTAGTGGTCATAGGTGCATCATGGGTGTTACTCATATGCGATGATTCCTTCTTCCCAGGGTTTGGGCTCAGCACCTATTCGACTAAGTGTTATTCCAGCATCATGCCAATAGAAATCTATGTGTGTAGGTGACCCACTTTCCAAGGGATTGGAGCTCTAGCCCATTATAAGTCAAACAATTATGGTCATGGCTCAATAATGGTTATGGTAGCACCCACTCCGTCCTTTATATAGAATAACGAGTTGGGTGGGCGTGAATGGGAAGCATAGGTGATCGCCGAAACTAGCGAGGTGTGTAAACGATAGCATCTATGTGCCTTTATAGCTATCCCTGAGCTTGCCAGATATCGAATATTTGCTTGCACCCGGAGGATATTATACTTGCACCGAATTTGGTTCTATCTTTTTATCTGCTCCTATTGTTAAATATATTGTACCCTCAATAGTATAACCGTACACTGCCAGCTGTAATGGACAGTTGTACTTTCTATTTCTTTCTTGCTTGAGCATATATAGCTCAACCATCTTACATTGTAACTAAGTTCTAAGTTCTGTACTTCTTCATACATTTTGAATATACTGTTCTATTCTTTTCTCTCTGCATTTCTCTGTGCTTCACAATTTATCATGGTATCAGAGCTACAGGTGTAAGCCTCTTCACACAGTCCAGAGAGCAATTTGAACCTCACAGCGCAGAGCCTCACGGATCTTGAGAGCACGCGACACAGCCTTTTCACAAGGTTTGGAGAGCTGTTCGTAATACTCTTTAAAGATTGTCGTAGGAAGCTTGCAGAGGTTGCAGAGCATACTTCACTCAAAAGAACGAGGAAGCAGAGAATGCAGAAGAAGAAACCTGCACAAATTCTTCAAAGAACCGTCAAAGAATGAGGCAAAAGAGCAGCAGAACGGAAAATGTTTAAAGAACTTGAAGATCTTGTGTAAATTCATAAAGATTCAAGCAAAAGGAAGAATCGTTCTAAAGATTCCTGGAAAACGCTCTCATCTGTTAAAGATTATAGCAGATCACGAAGAAATCGTGAAATACTTTCAAAACTTTGAAAGATTCACGAATCTTTTCTTCCACAGGAGAAATTCTGTCAAATTCAGCAAAGATCGCATCAAACACACAAGGAACAGCCATTGCGGCCATAAGATTCGTCCTACGAACGGATCCGAGGCGAGAAACCAGTTCAGAAGGGACGAGGAGAGCGCGGAAAAGATGAAAGCATTCCAGCTGTCAGATCTTGTGCAAAGGCCCGACAGCCGTTAGATCAGCGAGAAGGAGCACGACGTTTAGTCGTTTGGAGAGCACAGGAGAAATTTCGATGTGTGAAGTCGCGAAATCCCGACATCATCTGGACCATCCATCCAAAAACACGTGGCGAGATCTCGACATTTCGTGACTCGCAGGTGTAAAGGTCTGAAGACTGTCGTGAAAAATTGCGAATCGCGAAATCACGAGTCATTCTGGATCGTTGATAGAGAAAGACCTGTGAGCCATCCATCTCAGAGGACAGGTGGCAGCAGATTAACCCATTGGCACATCGGCATTCGGGGTTTCAAGATGTCAAAGAAATTTGACATCGCAACTCGTGAAATCGCGATACGCGAAATCCCGATCAAATCTCAGCTGTCCATATCTCCTGGACACATGGCGGACATCGAGGGAGCTATCAACGCATCAGCAATCGTAGATTCAAGTTGAAAGAAATTCAGAGCATCACAAGTCACGATATCCCGAGGAGGAATCAGGACCGTCCATCACTCCCGGACGCGTGGCATAAATCCGGGGACTCGAGAAAATTTTTGACAAGGAAAGGGCCATCGGCATATCAGAATTTGGCATTTCAGGATTCTTGAGGACAAGAAACGCCAGCACTTCCAAACTCCGAACCCCAAAATCCCGACAGGAGGTAAACTCCGTTGTGGGGCCTAGCTGACATCATCTAGTCAAACGAGTCAATCGGTGCATCAACATTTCACGGATCCTGGAGACAAGAGGTCCGGGACACATCATATCGTGAAATCGCGAGAAGAGATCATGACCGTCCATCAATTGAGGACGCGTCTCGCAGATCGAAGCCATCGGGAAAAATCCCGACAGGACAGCGCCATCGAAAAATCGGCGATCGCAAAATCGAGGAGACAGAGAACCTCGACATCAGAAATCGTGAAATCCCGATTCGCGATATCCCGATAAGATCTGGATCGTCAGATCGCAGCACGATCTGGACCGTTGAAAAGTCCAAAGGCGATTTTTCACGTTTCGGCATTTTGCAATGCAAGGAATGGGAAAAGCCCGTAGCGCATTAACACAAGGCATGTGGTCACATTGAAAGGAGACCAAGGGTCAATTCAAGCCCGATAAGATCCTATAGGCCATCGGCAAATCGGCATTTCTGAGATCGGAGGTAAATACAAATTTGTTTTTCCCTCTATTTTTTCAGCATTTTTTTTAAATGGTGTCGTCTAGCAATATCGGCCCAACTCAAGGTCTGATTCTTCTGGGAAAGAATTACGAATTTTGGTCTCTTCGAATGAGGTCATTCTTGCAAGCACAAGAGTGCTGGGAACTAGTGGATCTTGGATATGTGGAACCAGATCCAGCTGCCCTCGCTGCCATGACAAATGCGCAGAGAATTGCTCAGGCAACTCTGAGGACAAAAGAAAACAAAGCGAAATTCTGGATACAGAATTCTGTGGATGATTCGATTTTTTCAAAAATCACAGGCGCTGGTACTTCCAAACAGGCCTGGGACATCCTCAAATCTTCCTACCAAGGAAATGACAGGGTAAAAACAATTAAACTGCAGTCCTTGTGGACACAATTTGAGACTCTCAGGATGACAGAGTCTGAAACTGTAGATCAGTTCATGACCAGAGTCATGGGAATCATGAACCAGATCAGAATGATTGGTGAAACCATCACTGATCAACGAATTGTTGAGAAAATTCTCAGAAGTCTTCCCAAGAAATTTGAAATGGTTGTAACAGCCATCCTTGAATCCAAGGATCTGTCAAGATTTTCAACAGATGAACTAATTGGTTCTTTGGTAACACATTAAACAAGACTGCATCTCACAGATGAGTCAATCTCAAATGCCTTCCAATCTCAATTCTCATTCAGAAGAGGGAAAGGCAGAGGAAGAAGTAGAGGAAGAGGGAACACTCAGGGTAACCCTCATAACAGTGGAGGAAATAGACAACAATATCCCACTCAGAACTTCCAAAGTCACAGAAATCAACAACACAATAAACATCAGAATTTCCAGCCTCAAAGAGGCAGAGGGAGAAGGTCAAATGACAAATCCAGCATTCAATGTTTCTATTGAAAAAAGTATGGGCACTATGAATCTGAATGCAGGAAGAAGCAGGCAGATCATCTCTCAGGCAGAGCACATGTGTCAAATCACACGGGAGAAAAATCAGGAGGTATGTTTCTCTCATGCCACAAAACTGAACAACAACCTAAAGATCTCTGGTTGCTGGACAGTGGCTGTAGCAATCACATGACAGGTAA
>JASDQU010338921.1:0-12505 GCA_032191745.1 Picea mariana
CCAAAAGGTCTTTTAGTGGGGAGGTGTGATCCAAAATCGGATCCAGAAGCCTGACAGGGCTTGAAAAATGCTCAAAAATGAAAGTGCTCGGAATGCGATGAATCCAATGCCATTGTGTCCGTCTTATCTTCCTGATTCTGGCAGTATACTTACTTTGTTAAATGGGCTCCGTATGGAGAAGATATCGCGTTTTGTCCAAAAAGAAAAACAGGTTAAAAAAGGGA
Organism: Picea mariana; assembly: GCA_032191745.1. Classification (NCBI taxonomy): domain Eukaryota; kingdom Viridiplantae; phylum Streptophyta; class Pinopsida; order Pinales; family Pinaceae; genus Picea; species Picea mariana. The sequence continues at coordinate 225 of JASDQU010338921.1, forward strand.
TGATTGTACAGTCCGTACAGTCCACGTGTCATGCTGACTGTGCAGACCATACGGTTCGTACAAGTGACGTAGCAGCTCTAGTAGATGACATGTGGCAGCCTTGGGTGACAACACATGGCAAAACGGGGTAGGTTGATTGGCGTACAGATGGACCAATGCAGAGGTGACACGTGTCACCACTGTAAGGGTGACACGTGGCACAGATGACGTGGCAGGGGATGATGTGGCAGGATGACAGGTGGTAGTATGGTCGACAGGTGGCAAGCATGTGGTCTAATCAGCAGTTGACATTTGGTGGTTTCTGGTTGGTTGGTTAGGTGCCATGTGGCCCAATCGTGGGCTGCCATGTGGCACCCCGTGATTGGTTTGACGGTTGTGTAAAATTTGGTGGCTTGGACGAGAGTCGAACCCATGACCTCGTGTACGGGCTAAGGACTGGCAGGGCTGGGCTGGAGCCTAAATTTTGGGAGGAAGTTGGAGGTGAGCAACCAACTTCCAAGCTATATAACCTAGGCCTATTTGAGGCCATGGGAGAGCATTCAGAGCAGAGTTATGCTGAAGAGAAGCCAGGCCAAAGCCATTTTGATGCATAGAATATTTTGAGAAGGAGATGTTGTCGGATCATTTCTGGGAGCTCCGGACATCCGTTTTGCGTGTCGTTTTCTTTGCAGGGTTCTAGAGATCTGGAAGAACATGACCAGATCAGTCTTGTAGCCATTTGGAATTGCAGCAATGTAATTTTGAACATTTGAATAGAAATAAAGAAGCCTCCCCACAGAGACAAAGGCTCGGAGATGTAGGCAAAGTTGTGTCGAACTCTGTTATCAATCTGCGTGTTATGGTTTGCTGTCTATTATTTCATTTCAGATCTGCACATATGTATATGGCTGTCATAATTCCTCTTCTTTCCTCATTCTTTCACTAAGTCTTCTCAAATGGTTAATTAATGCATGCAAAATTAAAACTCAACCATAAGTCATTAAAAGATCCTACGGATCAAGGAAAAAAGGAGCTAACGCCAACTCCAAGTCTTCGCTGAAGCGCAAAGGAGAAGGTTGCGGGTATCATAAGACCTGCACCAGAAGCCAGAAGGGCCTCTATTTGATTAGGAGGTGAGACTATCAGGTCTCAAAGTCTTTTTTGACTTATAGAAGTGGAGAATCTTGACCAGAGGGTCAGGATGAGTCTCAGACTTCCCAAATTAGGAATCGTAGAGGGAAAGGATATGTTCTTATAAGGAGGACAATTTTTATTTTTTTTTGCCCCATCATGGGTTTGTTACATTATACCATTAACATGTTATGTGTTTAACACTTAGCATGAATCAACAATGAAACGAAGACACAATGCACAGTCAACATATGTGTAACCGGGCCTAACATCGGTTTCTTTAATTAACATACAAAGAACCAAGCATAGGTCATATATAAAAGAACAATGTAGAAGGAGCGCATAGGCTCAAATTTCATTGATTGTGCTTGTTGGTTCTACCCTTGGTCCCCAACCTATTGCAGCCCTCTATTTCAATTCTTTTGTGCTTTACCACAAAATAGTCCGCTCATCTACTTCGAAACTCCCTTCCATTTTCTGAATCTCTACTTGACTTCAGGAAACTTGCAGTTATCCAAGTGTTTTTTCAAGCCACTGTGTTGCTACTTGCACATATTGTCTCAACTTCGCATCGGCCTCCTCCAAAGTCATAGACTATTCCCTACAAACCCACCTATGGACTTTCAACTCTTTTTCATAGACTATCTAGTTGTAATATACCTTAGTGCATATTACGCTTAATATTGTATTTTACGTTTAATGTTGTTTGTGTTAATTATATCGCCAATGTTAATCACATCCATTGACTAAAGATGTGACTATATGCATTCTTTTGTATTTATAAACATGATTGTAAACCTATTGGAACATCGAATAATAAATAAATGAATATTGAATATATAAATTCTTATATATCTTGTGTTCCCTTCCAATTCGTATCAGAGCTAGGATGGGCCTATACACCATGTCTTCTGCACTTACCAATGTTTCCACCACTCCCTCCATGATGGAATCAAGAGAAGGTCTTAAATAATTTTTTGCAGGCCTTGTAAGTCAAGTAATTGCTACAACAAATGCTTCGCTAGATGCCAAAATTGAAAAATTGAGTAAAGGATTAAGAGAAATACAAGAATATTTTATATATTTTAAAGAAAAATTGGGGAAATTATTGAGAATATTGTTGGAGGAAGACTCTGAGAAAGAACATGAAAATGAAGATGAAAGTGAAAAAAAAGAATATCAATGCAGTGTGAGTCTCTCCACTATTTACAATCCAGTGAATATAAATCCCACCACGCTCATGTATGATCGGAACACTGCAGAGACATGGGTTGAAAAGAATCCACATAATGCAACCATCATTGAACAAAGAGACATCATTACCATGATCATATCATCTTACCCAAATCCCCCCGCTACCTAGATCATCGTTTCACTATCTCTCCTTGTTGATGCCAAAGACTATGAATTACAAGTCCCTCCATGCACAATACATTTCCATGAGTATTCTACCCTTGTCCCATGCATAATTGAGCCCTTAGTGGTATCAATTTCCTCGGAATGGGAAGCCCTTGGTGTAAATCTCATCAATTATCCTTGTAGAAGGATCCCTGGCAACGTAACTGTGAACTCCTTCATCTACGAGACTATTTGCTTTGTTCACTATTACTAAGACAGAACCCAGACTCCAAGGCGGATTCTGGTTTATTGTGTGCATGGTTACAACCGCATAGGCTTCATGATTGTTCACTACTTGCTTTGTAGCATGATCTATTCCATCATAACATAGGTGCTTAAGGTCTTTGCATTGGTGAGGCCACCAACAATTTACAATTCACGCTATGTTGATGCTCTATTTTTGTGCTACAACCAAAGAAAATGGACCACAAAGCCCATTTTCACATGCCCGGAATGGTGCACCGCTGACAATGATGACGATGACCTGGATTTTTTTGACTTGGTAGAGGTGTGATCCACTTCAACATTGTTGGATAATGATGTTCTTAGGGATCCAATCCCTTTGTCTCAGCAATATCATATGCAAAATCAATGTTGTGTGAAGCTTGGGATAGCAGTGAATTTGACGTTTGATACATGGCTTCCCATATTCGAGCCTATGTTTGGATTGAGAACGATTGGGTTTATTGAGGGAGAATTATTAATACCCATCATGGAATCTTGACAGATACCGATACATTATGTTTATCAAGCACAATGGGTGTTATTTTATCAATATGAAGTTTGAGTCCCAAAGGGTTCAACTCTGTTTTCCTAGGAGAAGAACCCCTAACGATACCCATTACCTTACTTTGGTCGATGGCGAGATGGTCATCGATGATAACATTTGTTAGAGATAATTATTACATTAGTTTTGTTTACTAAGTTTGAGATTGGTTTGAGATTGTTGGAGGCTTTTGAGAGATTCTCTCAACATCTCTCTCCAAGATTAGAATAAGTTGGATCTGACAGCACTATATAAGTGTGATGTATTTTAGTTTTAAAATATAGTAATAAGAATATTGTTTTGTGTGTAATTTGTGTACAATGTCTGCTCATCCAAAATTTAATATGGTATCAGAGCCCGGTCTGGCTTAAATCCCTCGCGGAATGGCCAGGAAGATGGGAGAGACGTGAGGCTCACTACTTTTACATAGATTAGATTAGCGTAGATGCGAGAGTGGATTGTGTATTTTTTTTGGATTAGTTTTTTGTGTCAAAAAAAAAATATTTGATTTTGCTCAATTCTATAGTTGTTGCATGAAGAATATTAAACCGCTTGTTTGGAGAATAGTGTTGTTGGAGGAGAGCAGGAATGACATGAAGGAGCCTTGCCAAAGATAGAGCAAGCATGGAACTTGTTGTGTGGTGATCGTGTGAGATCTAACTACCATCTTCTTGCGTGAGTTCATAGCCATCTGTGAATTGATTCAGAGATCTTCCATCATGAAGAGAATTCCACCCACGTGAGGAGCCGTTGTGTATAGCTGGAGAGGAGGAGAAATGTTGCATAAGAGAGAGGTAGAGAAGTTGTTTTTTGTTGAGCGAGTCGTCATTTATTTTTTGTTGAGAGATTGATCATCTATTATGTGAATATTTTTGAGTGTTTTTGTTTTCTGCTAGCTAGAAAGGATTGATCCAGGTGAATATCGGTGGCCACCCACCTTTTCCAACTCACTCAAAACAATTTTCTGGCAATTTTGGTAATTTACTATTTTTAGCAGTTTTTAACTTATGGGACTATTATGCGCCTAAAAAGGAGATCGTATGAAAAAGTTACAACCTCGGGAAGTTGATGTACTAACTTACCCAAACGGGGCCCACATGACGTTTGGCACTTCATCTCCTAGGGTTAAGTTTTTGGATGTCTAGGGTTTTTTGGCATTCTTGTTTATTGTAAAAACTTGCAGGGATGATTTTAAGGATGGGAACTTATTTTTAAATGTAGAAATCTTGGCGAATCTTACTAATCCTTCATATACCAACTATAAATGTTTGGCGATATTTTTGTAAAAATATTGAAATTTATGTTGATTTTATATAGTTTATATAAAATTTTGGCAATTTTTAAGGTAAAATAATTTTATCCTATAGAATTTGGGCGATTCATTTTTAGAATAGAGAATCTATTTTTGGGAAAAACCATGGAAAATTAGCCCATGAGCGAAATTTAGCCCCTAAAATCATCCTTGGTAAAAATGCCTTCAGAGCCTCATTGTAATCATATTCTTGCGAATGAGCGCATTCGTCGCATATCTTCTCAGAGATAAGCCGCCACCATTCTAGCAAGATTTTTTTCCGCTGCATTTTACAGTTTCATCTTATTTCCTTATTGAATAGAAAACCAGTTTTATTGTATCTATGTTATTTTGTGTTAAGCATCTTTTAATAATTTGTATTAATTTTGTTCTGCTCATAAAATTCGGATCAGTGGTATCAGAGTGGCCTACTCCTTGTCATCTTAATGCATGTCTCCAACAAGGTCAGGGTACAAAGAATTGGGTCTCAAGCTTGTTTCTCTTGAGGACAAAATATCTCACACGCCCAAGCGACCTCTCATGGAAGGAGAAAAGAAAGATGATGGGACAGGAGATCCTTTCAAAATGTTCCTTGAGGAATCCCTCATGCAATAGAGGAACGATATAATGGATAGTTTTGCGTAAATCCTTCGGCAGCTACCAACAGGCGACACATCTTCCTCGACCAGAGGCGTCACCCCCTTCAAGGTACAAATCAACTTCGATATTCCTATATTTGAAGGTAAGATAGACGTAGATGTTGTAGACAAGTGATTGAATATACTAGAAGGGTATTGTTTTGTCCATAACTTTTCGAATAGAGAAAATATTACTTTTGCACTCCTCAAAGTTGTTCTCCATGTTAAAGATTGGTGGGAAACTTTTTGTGAGAAAAAGGAAATAGAGGAACCCTCATTATTTATAGTCGCATCCACCTAGGAATCCTTCAGGGATGCTATTAAGGAACAATACTACCATGTCAGAAGTTATGATGACTTGTATACCAAATGGACCACATTGCGGCAAGAAAGACACCAACCAGTGCCAGAGTTCACAAATATCTTCCATACCTTGCGCACCAAGCTGGGAATCAAAGATTCAGAGCGACATTTGGTGCTCAAGTATCGTGATGTTCTGCATAGATACATCCAGACCGAAATTGAATTTCTAGACATCTCATCCTTGAGCATGGCCTACCGATATGCCATCAAAATCAAGAAGAAGCTAAAACAAAAGACGCAACAATTTGGGCTTGGGAACCCCTCAAAGAAAAAGCCAAGAAGGAGTGACCCCAACCCATAGAACAAAGGACAGAGAAAATATGGGTAGTACCAGGACAACTAGTCCAAGACGTAAGCAAAGAAGGACACCGAAAAGACAAAGAAATATACCGGGAAGTGGTGTGACTTCCATAAGATCCCTTGGCATAACACTGTTGACTGGCACTCAAAGCAGTAACTGGTGGACGAAGTGAAAGCCTCTAAATCAGATGTGGATTCTGACTCTGAGTCAGAACTAGCAAGGGGAATATGGATCATTAACGCAGAACCCAGTGCCATTGTTGCTACCACCAAGCTCCAGCCTAGTGAACCAAATGAGCCAGAAGAAGGTGAGTGCCTCTTTCATTCATAGATGTGGGTAAAAGGCACCCCGCTGCACTTCATCATTGATAACGATAGCCAAAAGAACCTCATCTCAGCAGAGGTCATCAAGCAGTTGGCCCTATTGACAACGTTGCACCCACAACCCTACACCATTAGATGGCTCCTCCAAGGAAGTGATCTTCACGTCAACCAACAGTTTTGACTGTCGTATGACATCAAGCCCTTCAAAGATGAGGTGTTGCGTGATGTTGCTCCTCTTGAAGTTTGTAACATTCTTTTGGGCCAACCTTATTTATGGAAACGTCATGTTGTATATGAATCTAGGCCTCATAGTGTTATTATTACTTTGAACAGGAAATTGTATGGGATACTCAAGGCAGACCCTCCTAGTGTTATTTCCTTGATCTCTACCAAGCAATGTAGGAAGGTCATCTCTCAAATTGGGAAATTTGTCTTCTTCATGATTTTCTCTCAGAGTAAGTGAAAGATCATAGCCACATCCAAGGCCTTCGTGATTGATCTCTCCACACAACAGAAGCAAGTGGATAAGGTGATGGAAGAATACTCAGATATCTTCTCCTCTCCTACCGGGGTACCTCTGCACTGCCAGGTCAAGCATCCCATCAATCTGACCCCAGGCGCACCTCTACCTAATGGGTCAGTCTATCTTCGCTCTCTGTTAGAAAACAAGGAGATCAAGAGGCAGATCCAAGAATTGCTTCAGAAGGGGCACATACATCCCATCTCATCGCCTTGTGGGAGCCCAATCATGTTGGTGCAGAAGAAAGACGGGACCTGGTGACTCTGCGTTGTTTACCGATCCTTGAATAAAATCACAGTCTGAAATCGGTACTCGATTCCCCGAATAGATGACCTCCTTGATCATCTCACGAGGGCCAAATACTTCAATAAGATTGATCTGAAGTCTGGCTACCACCAAGTCCCAATAGAACAGACAGATGTGTGGAAGACCACCTTCAAGTCAAAAGAAGGTCTTTTTGAATGGTTGGTCATGCCCTTTGGTTTGACAAATGCTCCAACAACTTTTATGAGGATGATGGACGATATCCTACGACCTTTCACCAATACTTTCGTAGTGGTTTATCTCGATGACATCCTCATCTACAGCAAGATTTGGGAGGAACACTTGCAGCATATTCAACAGTTTCTACACACCCTGCGATGGCACAAACTATATGAAAACTTGGAAAAATTCTCCTTTGCATGGACAAGGTCCATTACTTAGGCTACATCATTGATCGGCATGGTGTGCATGTGGATCTAACTAAGATCGAGGGCATTCGTGACTGGCCATCTCCAACCACACTCACTGAACTTCGGAGCTTCTTGGGCCTTGCCAATTTCTATCGTAGGTTCTTGTTGGGATTCTCTCATATCGCATGGGCCCTCATCCAAGTAACGAGGGGTGGCGGTAAGGAAAAATTCATGTGGGGCCTGTCCCAACAACAATCCTTCGATGACTTGAAGAAGCGTTTGTGCTCATCCCCAGTACTTTCATTACCATACCTACAACATCCCTTGAGATCGAGACAAATGCTTCAGACTATGTTGTGGGTGTCATTCTCACTCAACACCGCCACCCCGTGTCATATCATAGTGAGACACTATCAAATGTTTTCCGTAAGTACCCTACTTACGACAAAGAAATGTACTCCATTATGCAAGCCTACTACTAGTGGAGACATTACATTATTGGGAAGGAGATAGTCATCCACACTGATCACAAGCCACTACAGTTCATGTAGACCCAAGGAAAATTTCAAAATGACCACCATCAGAAGTGGTCCACATACTGACAACAGTTCCACCTCAACATCAAGTACAAAACAGGAAGTACCAACCAAGTTTTTGATTGCCTCAGCCAACCTCCAGTCGTGGCACTCACCACTGTGCTAGACTCTTGTGGCCACAAGACCTCTGGATGGCCCCACCTCTACGAGACAGACCCTGACCTCTCCACCACTTACCAAATGTTGGGTGCCAACTCAGTGGTCGCTAATTTCTATCTTCAAGATGGGTTGTTGTGTCGTCTGGTCCATCTCTATGTTCCATCAAGCGAGCGTCCGAAGCTGATTTGGGAAGCTCACTACAGTTAGGTGGCAAGACACTTTGGCATCGAAAAGATAGTGGCAGTGCTACAGAAACATTTCTACTGGCTGAAACTTCGATAGGATTTCGGTAAGTATATCAGGCCCTACACCACCTGCGTTATTGCCAAACTGACCACTAAGAAACAAGGCAAGTACACCCCTCTACCTACTCCTGACAGGCCGTGGGAATCCATCTCAATGGACTACATGTCGGGCCTCCCATCCACCAAGACGGAAAATGACTGTGTTTTGTGGTTGTTGATCTCTTTTCCAAGATGGTGATTCTAGCCGCCTGTAAGAAGAACATCACAGCAAAATCCACTACCAAGCTCTTATTTGAACGAGTATGGGTACATTTTGGGATCCCACAAACCATTATCTTAGACCGTGACAGTCGGTTCCTCAGCACATTCTGGTCGAGCCTTTACTCACTGCTAGATACCAATCTCACCAAATCCATTGCCTTCCACCCCCAGACAGATGTCCAAACTGAGGTCATCAATCTGATGATCGTACATATCATGTGCATGTACAATTAAAAACACCCCTGCACATGGGATGAGAGTCTTCTCTATGTCCAGCATAGATACAACTGATCCTTGCATAGCTCAACTGGCCACAACCCCTTTCAAGTGCGGTTTGGATTCCAATCATTGGGCCCCATGGATGTTGCACTACCCCTGGTGACCACCTCGGTCGACTCGTCCCCTGCTCCACCAGAAGCTGACAAAGCCACCTGGTTCACTGAGCAGATCCAGCACATCCGCTAATATTTTTAGGATATTCTATAGAAGTATAATGCCAAGTACAAGCAAAGCCATGATCAACAGCGGGTGCCGCATAAGTTTCAGGTGGGAGACAAAGTTTGGTTGCACTTGCAGAAAGAACGCCTTACAGGGCCCCATCAAAAGCTTCGCCCACTCTGTTATGCGTCATACACCATCACCAAGGTTGTGGGTGACAAATATTTTGAGCTCAACATTCCCCCTTTTCTTGGCCTGCACCCAGTCTTCGATGTAGCTCTCCTTTGACCATATTTTCCACCATTATTGGACACCTTAGAGATAGCAGAGCAGTTGACCCAATAGAGCTCAAACCTGACTACATGCAACAGGAATTCAGTGATCATATTGTAGACACACAGATCAAGGGCACTCGATAGCAAAGGATCCAACTTTATCGAGTCGCCAAAGCAAGGCAGCTCCTACACCGAGGCAAGTGGCTCACCCGAGGCCAAATTCAGCAAAAATTTCCTCATCTGATTAAGGAATTCAATGTAATGGAGACCATTTCTTCCTAACGAGGGAGGATTGATCCAAGTGGATATCAGTGGCCACCCACCTTTTCCAACTCGCTCAAAACAGTTTTCTGGCAATTTTGGCAATTTACTATTTTTGCAGTTTTTAACTTTCGAGGCCATTTTGAGGGCCTAAATGAAGGTTTTTTGGGATCAAGCTTCTCAATGAGAGACAAAGGCTTTGATTGATCCCCCAAAATGAATCTCCTCGACAATACCTTTCCAACAGGCTATCGTGCACCTAAAACGAAGATCGTATGCAAAAGTTACGACCCCGGGAAGTTAATGTACTAACTTACCCAAATGGGGCCCACATGAATTTTGGCTCTTCATCTCTTATGGTTAGGTTTTTGGATGTCTAGGGTTTTTTGACATTCTTGTTTATTGTAAAAAGGCTTTCAAAGCCTCATTGTAATCATCTTCTTGTGAATGAGCGCAACAGTCACATCTCTTCTCAGAGATAAGCCACCACCATTCCAGCAAGCTTGTTTTTCGCTGCATTTTACAGTTTCAGCTTATTTCCTTATTGAATAGAAAACCAGTTTTATTGTTTCTTTGTTATTCTGTGTTAAGCATCTTTTAATAATTTGTATTCATTATGTTCTACTCATAAAATCTGGATCAATGTTATTTTCTTACTGAAATGAAATACGATTAGTCCTGGATTTCAATGGAAAGGCAGGCAATTGAGGTTTTGGATCCACTGTATAAAGAAGAATCGACATTACATGGTTGTTGTAGAAGAATATAAATTATAATAATCTTTTTTTTTGGATAATATTTTCCGTGTCTATTGATGGCATTTTGCTACAGGAATATTTATTCCATAGCCTGTGCAGTCTAGTGCTCGTGCAAATCTATGCAAAGGGGAGAGCAGTGCATATTCTTATACTTGACTCTTTTGTGTGTTAAAAGGTCGCAAATGTGTTGCACGAGTTGCTAATTTACGGTAGACTGTTCTTTTGGCTACAATTTTCTAATTTGATGTTGGACAATACCATTGGTATTGCTTGGAATCAAACTTATCTTGCTCGTTTCACTTTGAATAATGGGGGCATCCATAATCGTTTTACCAAAACTTCAATTATCAATCGATACGCGACATCAAGATTGTGAATGGAATCTACTGCTGATTGAGCGTTCTCGATGATGGTGTGTTGAAATTTCTAGTGAAAGTCACTGGGAATAGCGTTGGATCCTATCACACGTTTCTCAGATCTGTGTGTGAAAATTGTTGTGAGTTTCAGATTTAGTGTGGGTGTGTTATTTATGTGTTAAGAAAAAAGGAACTCTTGTTTCTTGATATAAACTGGCAGCCCCGGTTTCAAGAACAATTGTTTTTATGTTTGTTAAGAAGTCATCTTGTATGATTGAATGTTGAGGACATTTTGTATCTAGACTGTCTTTCTAGAAACTGACGATAGCCGAAAGAAAAATATTTGACAGATGGAGGTATGTCCATAGGATGCTTCATTACTTGACAACTTTTCTCATGGAAGCCTCGTTGAGCCGATCTTGTCAATATTGTCTATTGTACAAGTTCATCAAAGACGGTCAGAAGCATTGTACTTTAAATGTGTCTAGTGGGAAGTTCAAAGTTGAGGAGAAGAAAGAGCACCGTGAGATTGCAGAGTGGGTTTAAGTGTTGATGAAGACCAGTCAAACAATGATAAATATTGTAATTTGTGATTGTAAGTTTTTGAATGTAACCATTAAAGGGGGGTGTTAGAGATAATGCTTACATTAGTGTTGTGTACTAAGTTTGGGATTGTTGAAGAGCACTATATAAGTGTGATGTATTTTGGTTTTAAAATATAGTAATACCAATATTTTTTTGTGTGTAATTCGTGTACAATGTATGCTCATCCAAAATTTAATAACATTGGAAATCAAGTAAGAAGGTATTTGGTTTATGATCACTTGATTCTTAATGGGGAGGCCATGATAAGCTTTCCTTTCTGTGAGAGGTGGACGTTGATAGACAAAGAGTTAATTCAACCACGAAAATCAGATAGCAAGGAAAATAGGCATTATGATTATGGAATGGAGGTGTTTGGCGTCATGAAGAAGGACTTTTGGATGTTATCTATTGTTAGAAAAATCTTACATAACTTCATTCCCAAGCTTCCTCACAGAGCAACCGGTATTATCTTTCAATGTTGGGACGATTCATATGTTGGTGCATGGGCATGATCGTCTTCTTAACTGAAAGCTTCTTGACAAGCACTCTGTGAACTTTCATTTTGAGCTCGAGAATGAGCCTAGTGTGTACCTGTGGGACGAGGGTAGGAAGAGAAAGCTAGAAGGGGTTCATATGAATTTGGAAACAGTCATGATCCATGGGATTTTGAAGGGAAAATTATCAAGTGTTCTTGGAAGGCCATTCAAGAGAAATGGGAGTTTATCAGAGTTGTAAGAGACAAACATGTTCCCGACAGATGGTGTAAATATTTGAATGTGTGGAAAGACATCAAAGAGAAGATTGATCGAGATGAACTTCTGAGTGATATTGACAACAATCAATCAATATGGTGCGAGCATTTTTTATGGGAACATGCCCTTCTCCAACTATTATAAAACCAAGGTCGATCTGGATGGGAAAGAAAGTATTCAATCTCATGACTTCAAAGCAAATAAATCTAATAAGATACTACGTCTGGCATTCAGAGACTAAAATGGTATTTCTCACTCCTTGGATACATGT
>JASDQU010338922.1:2324-12505 GCA_032191745.1 Picea mariana
ACAATCTAACCAAGTATGTTTAATGTGTGCAGGAAAAAGAAGACTTGAGCATTCACCACATCATCATTCACACTAGATCATCAACATATCACTTCATCAACAAGATTATCAAGATTAAGCACAATTACTATGAAGGAAAGAAGACAATCTACACTCTTTACTATCAAACCCCCCCCAATATTATTAGATGTGGCCAAGGGATTAAATAGTTAGGCTTTTCTTAAGGATTTTAAGTTTATTTGGCTTTCACCAAAGCCTCCTCCTCCTATTGCCTAATAACTGCCAGGTGCTCAAGATAGTAAGGCAACGATGCCCACCCTAGCTTCCACGGTCAGCCCTGACAGTAAGAGTACTTCCTGGAGAGGACACTCTCCTGGAGCGCCACGGGACAACCCCTTGCCACTACCCTCCGTTGTTTTCCTCAAACCCATTTTAGATGGTGGAGATGGTGGTTTAAGGTACCCTAAACTAGTCTATTATGTATATATGATAGTTAGGTAGACTTTTGAGAGTTTTAAGTTACTTAAAAAGTGCCAAATAATGAGATGGCCGAAACTGAAAGTGCTCAGAAATGTGTTGCTAAAACCATTAAGTGCATCAACATATAAGAAAGAAATGAGATACAAGGCTTAAAGAGATAGATACATTTAGTTCACATGCACATCATATTATTTGATTAGATACCATGAATCAATGGCAAGAAGAGCTTGCCTTATGAGATGAAAAGAAAGAAGATTTAATGTGTTTGCTAAGTTACACCATTCAAGAGATCTCAAGCCCAAGATGTGGCTATTAAGAGATATTAAACCATAAACACAATAGCCATTTATTAGTTAAGCATCACAATAGATATTAAGCATATGATCAAGATATGTGCTTAAGAAGATTAAGAGCTTGAATGAGAAATAGACAATGAACTAAGCAAGAACAAGATAGATATTAAGTGTGTTGTCCAATGGGCTTAAGATGTGAGATCTGATCTAAAGCATAAACATTAGGAGCATTAAACAACTTAGATCAACCACATAGCATGAGAAAAAGAAAGGTTAAACACTTATCCTTACCTCTTTGGGGGTTTCTCACCCAACTAGGTAGGTACTTAGTTATCTTGTCTTAGTTATTAGGGTGTTCTTTCTTAGATCTTATTATGAAGACTTAACAAAGATGAGATAGTAGGAGAATGAACAAAACAACAAACTAAAAAACAAGCTATATCTACAAGCAATCAACACTACCCACGTGGGGTTGAGAAGGTGCTCTCACCTTCTAAACCACACGGCCAAGCTAGGAAAAACTCAACACAAAAGGAAAAACAAGCTAGATCTACCCACGTCCTAGTCTACCCAAGGCTTGAAGAAGAGGGGAGGCCATACCACTTCGCCTCTTACACTTCAAGCAAGATCTAACCAACAAACAAAGAATAAAAGTACACTTTTAAAGCTAGAAAAAGAGAAAAAAGGTGAGAGATAGCTACCAAGTCCCCCAAGGGGTTATTGAGTGTTGAATGTGTCTTTTTGGGGCAGCCAAGAGCCTCTTAGCAGATCTGATATACCTGTTATAACAGCAAGGCCATTCTTGCTAGAATGGCTACATACAACCAAGCAAAGTCAAGAAAAACCTTGCCCTTTTGGGACAAGGACCTTCCACAAGATAAGATAAAATTTTGAGATATTATTGACCTATTTAAACCATTGATGCTAGCTGAAAAATGAGATGGATGTACAACATATATAGAGCAAGGCAATAAATCTAGATCTTTGGAGTGTGAGAAGCTACAAGTGACCCTTCAATCCTGAAGGAGTCCCCAATGGAGCTTTGAAAGTGAACCTGCAATACTCTTCCAAACTCAAGCATACAAGAGACAAAACATTGATGCAATGATAATAAACGACACTTCAATTTACACCACACATCAAGATTTATAGAATAATAAGCATACGCATTACTAAGCCTACTTAGATAACACTTTACCTAAGATCTAGTGTTGCATGAAAAGAGAAAGAACATGAAACAATGTTACCTCCATTACACAAGAATGACAAGCATACGCATTACCCTTCGTGTTGTCCTCCAAAGCTTCCAAATATTATTGCCAAAAGAAGTGGTCTTGGAGAGGAATACTCCAAAACCCTAGAGCTAGAATGACAATGAAATGAAAATGAGAGAGAGAGAGAGAAGTTGGGAATCAAGTAGCATAACAATAGCTCAAGATATGGTGAGTTGGGAGAGAGAAAAGAGATCTATTTATACTTGGAGAGGCAAACCTACCCCGCTTGGATCTAAGCCAAGTGTCCACCACCAAGCAATAGAGTAGATCTCTAGGCTAGGGCACACTTCCTAGGGTTTGCACAATAGATCTAGGGTGTAGAAAAATAGAAAAATAAATTAGATAGATCCAAGGGCATGTAGGAAGTGTGGGATTTGTGCCAAGGCAAGTGAAAAGACTCAAATAATTTTTTATTAATTATTTGTTGAGTTTCAAGGTATGGGAGGGCGCACCTCTAGGGATGAGGAGAAGAGATGAGAGGCTAAGAAAGAGGGTGAGGTGTTGGGATTACACAAGGGTGAGGGAAAGGCATGGGATCCGTGCCTAAGAAAGGTGAAGAGTCACATTTTAAATAAAAAACGTAACTTTCATTGGAGAGACAAAAGGGAGGGCATAACTCTCTTGGAGAATGCTCCCCTTGGTCAAAAATCAACCCAAACTCAAGTATGGGTGAGGTGGAGTGATAAGGATCACTTCTAGGAATTAGAAGAAGGTTAAATGAAGTGAAAAGTAAGGAGAGGGGGCCACACCAAAGTCATAATTTAATTAAAAAGTGAAAAACGTCAATCCCCCTAGGGGGGCGCAACTTTTGAGTGTGAGGGTTGGAAAAGGGGTTAGACAAGGTTGAAAAGGGTTGGGAGGCTAAGGTTATGCTTAGGGGGTCTCTCTCTAACCATCATTTCAACATTTCACATCATCTAACTCATTATTACAATTTTTACATTTGCCATGTTTAGACTTTAGCAATTAAAATTGCTGTTATAGATTGACTGACACTCTAGGTGGACTAACCCATGTCTAAAGTTGTCTGACCGAGCTGAAACTTGGTCCATGGATGTAGGAGGTGCTATTCCATTTCTTTTGAGCACAAATACCCCTATAAAAAATTGAACGATCCAGTTTTTACAATTATTGCTCAAAAATAATTAATTAATTAAATAATTAAACCTCCAAACTTAGGGAAATTTAATTAAAAATTAATTAATTAAAAAAAACTAACTTAGACTCGACGGAATTCCGCGAAACTTTCTAAGATGTCTTGCATGGTCATTTACAATGAATTCCCTATAAAGTTACCAAAACATAAGCCCACTGCAACACCGTTCACCACTTTGGAGGACATATGTAAAGTGCGAGGGAAAAACTCAAGGGAAATCATTAAGGCTTGGAAGGCCCAATGATAACCTGAGGATAAAAAACCCTTGGTGAAAGGAACTCTTCCAGTGAACCGATGCCAAGGTAACTGACCTAGACATGACTCATGTAGACCTATTACATTATTAACCCATGCAGGGGTGCGGAAATTCCAAGTACAAAAATAAGTGCTGGGCCAAACACAGCCCTGTAGAACCAAGAATCTTCAATAATACTGCATCTGACGATGCATCTCTTCATAGCACATGAGTTGACCACCGGTGCTAAATGGGCGGTCAACACTCCTCAAATCTGCATTATATACAAATATTCACAAAAGTTTATAAATAAATAAACAAATTTATTAATGTTGATATTACTGGTCAATAGTAGGCGATCGTATCACATGAGAAAGATTGAATGCTGCATAATGCAGTTGGATGAATTAAGCAGCCAGGTTTAGTGGTGTATATCGATGACTGCCTGTAGTCTATTATGGTGAGATGATACAGTTGCTGTCATGGGGATCTACTTCTTCCAATGATCCATCACCCCTCTTACATATTTCTAATAAAATAACCCTAAGGCCTAAAGGAATTATATCTGATAGTCAGAATTTCCTGTTTGACCATCTTTGCAAATTCTTGAATACAGATTACTTTACCAGTTGTCTTTAAGGGTGTGTAAAAGGTGTACCCATGGTTTTGCAATCAGTTCAAAGTGTTACAATACAAGGTGTAACACTCTCAACCCCTTGCTTTTTCTTTTCAAATGAGTCAAAAAAGTAAAAGAATTGGATTTTGTAGGCAACCTGTCATGGAACTAGTGATTTTTTTCATCGAGTCATGATTTTTTGGCAATATATTGTGATATATTCAAAGTTTGAAAAAATCATGTGATAATATCGCTGTGCAGAGAAAATCATGATATATCTCCGATATTTGCAAAACTGATTTGTTCTGTCTACATCTATTTATTTCCATTTGAAAAGCATTTCAGTCTCCTAAATGGTTCAAATGCCTTACAATTTTTTTTTTGTTTTTTGACCTCCTCAATTATGCATTATATACAAATATTTCCAAAAGTTTATAAATAAATAAACAAATAAATATATTAATGTTGATATTACTGGCCAAGAGTAGGCGATCATATCACATGTGAAAGATTGAATGCTGCATCATGCAGTTGGATGAATTAAGTAGCTAGGTTTAGTGTTGTATATCGATGACTGCCTCTAGTCTATGGTATGGTGAGATGATACATTTGCTGTCATTGGAATCTGCTTCTTCCAACGAGCCATCACCCCTCTTACATATTTCTAATAAAATAACCCTAAAGCCTAAAGGAATTGTATCTGATAATCAGAATTTCATGTTTGACCATCTTTGAAATTGCTTGAATACAAATTACTTTATCAGTTGTGTTTGAAGGTATGTAAAAGGTGTACCCATGGTCTTTCAATCAGGTAAAAGTGTTACAATCGGAGGTGTAATACTCTCAGCCCCTCGCTTTTTCTTTTCAAACGAGTCAAAAAAGTAAAAGAATTGGATTTTGTAGGCAACCTGTCATGGACCCGGTGATTTTTTTCATTGAGTCGTGATTTTTTCGCAATATATCGCGATATATTCAAAGTTTGAAAAAGTCACGATTTTACCAGTGATAATATCGTTGCGCAGAGAAAATTATTTCAAAAACATTTCCATCTCAAAAACATTTCAGTCTCCTAAATGGTTTAAATACCTTACAAAAATTTTCATTTTTTGACCTCCTCAAATATGCATTATATACAAAAATTTACAAAAGTTTAGAAATAAATAAATAAATTTATTAATGTTGATATTACTGGTCAATAGTAGGTGATCATATCACATGTGAAAGATTGAATGCTGCATCATGCAGTTGGATGAATTAAGCAGCTAGGTTTAGCGGTGTATATTGATGACTGCTTCTAGTCTATGGTGAGATGAAACATTTGCTGCCATGGGAATCTACTTCTTCCAATGAACCATCACCCCTCTTCTTCTTCTTCTTACACATTTCTAATGAAATAACCCTTAAAGCCTAAAGGAATTGTATCTGATAATCAGAATTTCTTGTTTGGCCATCTTTGCAATTGCTTGAATACAAATTACTTTACCAGTTATCTTTGAGGGCGTGTAAAAGGTGTTCCCATGGTCTTTCAATCATTTCAAAGTGTTGCTCGGCTCATGTTGGTCAGCCAGTTTATCACTCGTGGACTTCTTCTATAAACTCACTTGATTAAGCAGATGTTAATAGCCTATGTTGACTGAAACTCTGTTTATGTTTTCATGGCATAACAAATGGAATGTCGTTCATGTGTGTCCAGTTGTGGGAACTTTTAATTTCTAGTTGTCATTCTGAAATGATTACATTACAAAGTGTCATTTTCTCAAACTCCTTTTTTGTGTGAGTGCATTCTCTATTAGAAAGTTATTTATAATCATATATTCAAGGATTAAACATGGAGTCTGATTTACATGGAAGCAGGCGCCATGGAGTTTCAGGTCAGAGTAATGTGGAAAATTACGATGCTGGTGCACAGGAAAGGGAGACAACTTTGAACCAGCTTTTGATAGAGCTTGATGGATTTGACACTGGTCAGGGAGTCATATTTTTAGGTGCAACTAATCGTATGGATCTACTAGATCCTGCATTATTGCGACCAGGCCGTTTTGATCGCAAGGTCCCACCCTTTCTTTCTGTCCTTTTTGGTTTATATTTTTCTATATTCGTTCTTGGTAATGACAAGTGGTCATGCACGTTCTCATTTGCAGATGTCTTGAACACCTTCTAAATAAGTTCCTATGTTTCAACTGTTGTCTTTTCTTTGACTGTCCTTAATATCTCTTTGTATTTTCCCATCTTTCTCTTCATCTTATGGTTTGTTATGCTTCTTCGGCCTTACCATTCACAGAGTAAGAGTAAACAGTTTAAACTGCATTCTGTGGCAGATATATTTAGCTAAAAGGTTAATGCTCTCAATTGCTGCAAAAAGCTGATTTAGTACTGAAAAAAACATTTATTTGGCAGATTAAAGTAAGTCCTCCTGGGGCAAAGGGGCGATTGGAAATTCTCAAAGTCCATGCAAATAGAGTGAAGCTATCACCTTCCGTTGACCTTTCTATTTTTTCCAACAACCTACCAGGTGCATATTATAATATAATTCAAATTTGTGTTTTTATTTGATAAATTGTCAATAGGACAGTAACTCTGAAATTTGAATAGTATACTGTGTACATAAATGAGAATAAAAATAATTGATACTGGTTGTTGCTGATGTGTTTCTAGATTAAACAAACAAACAATTGTTTTCAATGTCAGCGATTCCAATATTGACCATAGACATGACCGCAGCACAAATAGACATGCGTGAAATGAAATGAAATTATATCAGTGTCCTCTAATGACCAAAATAGGTCAGTGGGACTACAAAAGTACATAAAGTAATAGTAGAAGAATAAAGAGTACCTAGGGCATCTCTTCCCTAAAAAGAAAAACACAAATGACATAGTAACAATTAAATAAATAAAAGTGGGGTTAAACTCAGAATGGGTTAACTCTCAAAAAACTGAAGTACAACCTTGGACAGGGGGATAGAGAGCAAGTGATGCCACAACAGAGAGAGCAATTCAACCAAATCATGAGCAAAGAATCGAAGACAAAGCTACCTTTAGTTAGTATTTAAGGTAGATGGGGAGGCTAGGCCATGTATAGTCATCAGTCTCTGTGAAGTCAGCAATACTAATCCTGATTATCTCATCTGGACACTGGCTTGGAATCCTAAAAATCGGAAAATCTGGCGATGCACTCCTGTCCATTTAAAGTACCCTAGGCATGGGAGGAAGCAACAACCACTCTACATTGAAAACTAGAACTAGTGTTTCACCATGTTTTTGGGATGGGGAGATGCAGGAATGGGAAATGAATCAAGTGGATGTGTGTAGATACAAAACCAGCACTTACCTAGTAGATTCACTAGCAATTATCACAATTGATTTTTGAATGGTTCTAGTGCAAGTTATGTAGGTAAATGTGTCAAATTAATGTATGTTTGTATGGCTGTAGCAGTGTTTTGCTACAACAAGTTAGTTTGGGAGTTAATCTAATTTAGGGTTAGAAATGTAATGTTTAAGCCATTATTATAGTTCTTTGCATTTCAATGAATAACAACAACATAAGATAAGATCACTGAGAAATACACAATCACAAGAGACACATCATTTATCCTGGGAAACCCTCATGGGGAAGAAAACCCAGCAAAACTTCCTTATTATAGATAGCCAATACACTGCCAAGAGATAACTCAAACAAATACAGAAAGTCCTCTCCTAAAGATGTGCCTCTCTCTCTCTCTCTCTCTCTCTCTCTCTCTCTCTCTTCTCCAGCTGCAGCTTCGAAACTTGTCTCTTAAATGAACAAGTGAGTGTGTGTTTAAGTGAGGCGCTAGCCTCCTTATTTATACAAGACTGGCACGTGTGGGAGTTTCCTTTCACTGGCAGGGCCGACTTCTTCTCCTGGGTGGTTATGCCCCAATAGAAATAGTGTGCAACCTTAGATAGTAACTTGACTTGCAAAAGAGAAAATGCTTGTAAAGTAAATTGCATAAAAGTAAAACAACACAACTTGTATTAAGATGTTTGGAACTAAAAAGTAAAAGTTGTGTAAGTAAATTTTAGAAGAGTTTTAAGCCTTAGTTAAACTAGGTGAGGATGCAAGCCTAGACTATGTGTCTACCCCTAAACTCTTACCGCTTTGACCAAAATGATTGATGGGTGCTCAAGAAGAAGGGCAAGCAAGGCCCTTCCCTAGCTCCACAGGTCAACTAGGAATGCTTGGGTGTTCAAATAGGGGGGACACCTAGTGCCGTGAAGTCATCCCCGACTTAGCACCCTCTGTAGCCTCTACAAGTCACCATTTTTTATGGTGAAAGTTGTACCAGTTATGGGTGCCTAGTTAAACTAGATAGATTACTTCCCTAAATAAGTTACTCCCCTAATTAGTCTAGATGTGGCTACAACTTAAGATTGCTTCAAACTTGAAAGAGATTGCAACATATGATTATTTCCCAAATTTTAAAGAACATTAACAAGATATACAAGAAACGCAAGCCTTACGATATTGCATGGGTTGACTAAGCCAAACCTCTTTTCAAGGTGTAGGAAAAATAAATCAATGAAAGTAAAGACTTGGAAAGTAAAAAGATTGCACCTAGCCACACAACCTTGCCTTAAGGACAAGTGGGGAAAAAGAATGAAAGCAAAAACAAAAAATTAATCTATCCTAGCCTTACGATTTTGCATGGATTGGCAAGGCCAAATCACTTTTCTAATTATTTACAAAACAAAAAATTAGCTTTTAGATGAGAAGGCAAGCCCAAGAGACTCTCTTGGGCTACTTACAATGTTGGAAAAAATTGAGAATAAAAGGGTTTTGAAACCCCAACTTGGGAGGTTCTTTTGGAGTGTTTTGAACCACAAAATGGGCAGCACCTGCACCTCCCTTTGTTCTGGCGAGATTAGCTTGCTGAAAATGCTGCAAAAGTGCTTGAAAATACTCATAAATTTCTGTTAGTATAAAACACAAATTTATAGGTAAAAATCTGAACAGTAAATCTATATTTTTATGCTATTTTTAGAACATAAAATGCCTCAAATCAATAGAGAAAGATGAGGGAAAAAAACATAAATTTTTGGAAACTTATGTTGGCCCAACAAGTAAATTTCCAGATCTGAAATCTACTTGTTTGAGCAGCTGGGTGACCTGCAAATGGTGCGAAAACTTGCTACAAACCAGTCAAGAGGTGAGTAGATTCAATAAACAAGTAAAATACTTTACTAGTTCTATTAAAACTACCTCACTAAAACAAATAGAAATACTTCTACTTGTTAAACCAAGCAAAATACTTTGCTATGAATCTCTTAATCTAGGCAAGTAAACAAACAAAAACACTAGAAACAAAACAATATCACCTCAATAATATTTGTATAACATCAAGAAGACTCCCAATCCCAAAATGGTGTTCCTCCAAAGCTTCCTTTATTCATAAAAAAACTGCATCCAAATACTTGCAGCAAAACTAGAAGAAATGGGAAAGAGAGAGAGAAAGAGAGGAGTGGGAGAGATTTGGGCATAGTGGTGTTGCTCTGAGAAAAAATGTGAAATGAGGAGGGGTAGGCATTCTTTTATACTTGGGAGAGAAGAGAGACCCTTCTTGGATGAGTTACAAGTGTCACACATCCAAGAGAAATAGACAAAGTCAAGAAAGAGACACTTACATGGTCATTTACAATATTCCTAGACCCTAGTCACCCATTGGGCTTGATCATTAGAACACCTTTCACCACTTTGGAGGATTATTATGAGTGAAAAATTCAAGGGTAATTAAAAATTACTTGAGAATAAAAACAATCGATGAAAAGACCTCCCTAATGATAAAGTCCTAGGTAAGTAACTAAAATATGACTCATGCTGACTCATTACATTATTATCCCACGTAGGGGAGCGGACATTTCGATTACAAAAAGACGTGCCGAGGGAAAAAATTGCCTTGTAGAACCAGAAAGTCTTCAACTTTGTTGCACCATTAGGTACATAGCTTCATGGTACATGGAGTTGATCCCTAGTCGAAATAGGTGGTCAACAGTACACATATAACATCAATCATAAACATTTGTCATCAATAGATTGTAACATACTAACAGACAACATCAACCACAAAATGAAATAGACTCTAGAGCATCATAGTTATTACCAAAGAGTT
>JASDQU010338924.1:0-12636 GCA_032191745.1 Picea mariana
TATATATAACATGCATTTTAATCGAATTAAAACACATAACACAGAGATACTATTATCATTCAGATTCAAACAAGATTAGCAGTAAATCCACATGCAACAGAACACATGATAACATTCAAGCATCACATACATGCATATCATATAAATTAAGCACATAAATGACACTTATCTTTTCAATTGGAGTAACACCACTAACTACGTGAAGACCTTCCATGAACCTCCCAGCCATAGACCACACTGCTCATCACACTCAGTAGTGGGTCACCCTCGAGCTGGGACTAAGCTCCACCCAGGGAAAGGGAATCCTATACTAGGATGAGGTTACAGGAAACTGCACAGTGCAACTAGAAGGATTCTCTCCAGGAGCCTTCTTACGCCCACTACTCATGGACTCTCATTCCCCACATGCTTGTTCCACCCGCAAGTATACACCTTCACTGTCACACTGTCCATCAGTTGCTTCACCTCCCTCTCAGGTTCTCGACAACAGGCTATATCAAGAATTCTCATAGCTCCATAGCTGGTGTTGGACTTTCTCTGGGATAAAACCACTTTTGAACAAACTCTCTCCTCTGGAGAGAGCTGCTCACAGGCCTGACAACCCGCTTCTTCAACCATTTTCAACTGAATTCTCACAAGGTGAGGATAACAACAACAACAATAAAAATTCGGTTAGCTCATGGGTGACAGCAACAACAAGAATTTGGGTATGGACATCCAAAAACGACAACAGTCCACACTAAGACACAACATGGTTCAGGCCATATCTAGGATGTGTCGGGCTTCACAGAAAAACAACACAAGTCATATGCTTGCATTTCCTGCATCCATGACTGTACATAATGTATTTCATATTTTATTGCTTAATAAATATATACGTTATGCTAATCATGTAATCGATTGGAATGTGATTCAGGTGGAGCAAGAAGGCGTCTTGCAGGTGCATCTGGTGCATATACTAGACCGAAAAAGAATGCATCTCTAGAATCGAGCCATAGGGCTTGTAAAAGTCCATTGGACCTAGTACAGTCCTGAGGACGCAACATGGGAGCATGAAGATGCTATGTGAGCAGAGTGCCCGCATCGTTTTGAAGATTTTGGAAATCTTGCTACTATTTTATAAATAAGTTGCAATGAGGACAGTGAAAAAATAAGGGGAGGGGATTGTAATACCCTAAGGCCAAGCCCCTACTGAATTGTAATTTTTCTTATAGGCTGGTGAGTCGAGTGATTATAAGGTAAGAGAATTATGTGTTTATTAGGCTGGTGAGCTAGATTCCAAGGCCAGGAGCCTAATTTTTTGTATATGTAATTATGCAGATCATTAATAAAAAAAAATATAAACATTGTTGCGTGTAGACTGACTACGAAGAATATTTATGGGGTGTTAGCACTAAGAGTCACCTTCAGATTGCATGGAAGGCAAGCCCAATACCCATCAAGTTATATGTGAATGATAGAGTGTTTTAATGGGTCAAATGGAAAAGGACTCAAATGGTAATGTTATAACTCAGACAATAGGGCTAGCATGCACCAACAATTAAGGTCTTGGCTAACTTGTACTAGTAGTTTGGGAGTAAGTATGAATGGAGGGAAGACTTGAGTGAGAGAAGTGTAGGGACTGTTGTGAACATGAGGTCTACAAAAGTCTAAGGAATAATGTTTCTAATCACAAGGTCTTCTTGACATCAGAAACTAATAAAGCTAAATAAACATCATGATAATATAATGATCAAATATCCAGCATCACATCAGCACAATAATTGATGTGAATCCTTCAAAGCATGAATATTTAGCAACTGAAGAAAATAGACTAGAAAGGAAGCTGATTTCTATTAGCCAAAAAGTCTTAAGTCCAGTGCATCACTAGATCATAGTCACTTCATCAAAATATTACAAAATAAAGGGATGCTTGCTCAACCATCCAAACCTACTAAAGCAATTGATCTATCTATTTATAACAAAAAGGGAGGCAACAGATGGAGGTATGAGCTGGCCTCCTTCCCTTGAAAATCTCTTAAACATTTATTTTTCTAACAACTAAGAAAACAACCTATGCTATAAAACAAGAAAATGATGGTGACTAATCCAGTCATGCTTCTAACTGATTTGATCCTCTTTTGCTGCTCAACTCCTATTTTGCCATGTGTCATTTTGGAGCCTGTAGTTGTCCTCAGCATGCCAGCTGCTACTTCTGTAATTTTCTCCATCATCAACTTATCCAAGGTTGTTGGCCTAGTCCTCCTAGATTCTTGGTGTTTGTTGGCAACTTCCTTGAGTAGCAACTCTGGATAGTGCACCCTAAAACGGAACAAGGCGAGAAGGTAGCTCATGTAGGTAGCACCCCTGTGTTTCATATATGCACCATCATTTATCCTCTGTTGAAATATAAGGTAGCTCCTGTAGGTAGCGCTCCTGTGTTGTGCCTATGTTGCATATCTATACCAATTCTGCACTCTGTGGAATATTACGCAGTGCTTTTACACAGTGCCACTTATGTTGCGTTTGCATACAATTTTGGGTAGCAATGCCAAAACACAACGTCTTTGAATCTTGAACAATTGCAGAGTAGATTATGTCCTTCCATTGATGTCAAAAGCATTTTACTTAGGTGCCTTAACTATGCCATAGGTAGTTCTTTTACCACTGAGTGAAGCTAGCACTTAGCAAAAACTCAAAATCTGTACAACTAAATGCCTAGAAGCCTGTATAGATTGCAAAGATAGTATTTGCATATTAGTTAACCCTCCAAAAAAGGAACAATCCCCAAAAATGGAGCTTACCCCTTACCAACTATTTTGTCATCTTAACACTTAGCCTCACACTCTTTCTAGTAGAAGGAGTATTTTCAATTGACTCAGCAAACTTCTTCTTCTTAGCACTGACAGGCTTCTTCAATGTAGTTGTGCTCTCCTTAGTTGTTGGTTTGTCATCTTCAATGGTAGCCTCAACCAACACTTGTAAATTCCTTTGGACTACCTCATCTTGGAAATGCTTTAGTTCTTCCTTTAGCTTCTTGTTCTGAGCCTGGAAGCCTTTGTTCTGCCTGTAGAGGTTCTGGATTTTTCTATGTAGGAGTTGAGTCCTCCTTGCTGCAAATCTTGCCAAGTCAAGGGTATGACTGTAGCCATCCATAAGCTCTGTCGTATTGACTCTTTCAGACATGGCTTCCTTTTTCAATTTAGCCACTTCTTTTCTTGACTCCTTAAGTTGTTTGATAAGTCTCTTGAAGGTATGATCACCAGGGGCAGTAGAGACATGCATAGTCTCAGCAGGATTCTTCTCGTCCTCTTCTTCCCTCTGTACAAGAATTTTCTTGTGTGTTTCATCAGCCTTCTCAAAACCCTTTCCTTTATGCTTCTTCTCTTACTCAACAACTTCTCCTTTGTTCTTCACAGGCTCTTCAAAATATTTCACAAAGACTTCATCTTTCCTCTCCAGAGGTCTTTTGGTACCTTTACCCTTCTTCCTCTGAATAGAGGTTTCTGGTAAAGATTTCTCTTTGGAAACCTCCTTAGGAACTTATGACCTAGTGAAAGGTCTTTTAACCTTTATTTCGACTGCTGGAGGAGAACAGGGAAAGAGAAGCTTCTTTCCTCTCTTACATTTCAACTTGGTAGAGGAAGGAACTTCTTCTAACCCTGGTGGAGGTGGGGGTGAAAAATCTCTATGTGGAGAAGGAAAAGTCTCCTCCTCAGCTTCCATGACCTTCTTCCTGATTTCTGAAACAGGGGCTCTTCCCTTTATCTTCTTGTTGATTCTTGCTTTACTACTTGTGGATGCTGAAGGAACTGCAATCTGTGATTGGGGAGTAGGTGTTGGGTCCAACTTGAAGTGAGAAGTAACCACAAAATTTTCCCATGAAATCTCTTTCTTTCCCAACTCTTCAGAGACTAACATTCTGATCAATCTAGAGTGGAAAAGGCTAGAATACACATCCTTATATTTGGCTTCCACCCTATCTAACATTTTACCTATACTTCTCAACAAGTAATAAGGAACATTCATCTCAATATTACCAGTAAAATGTAACAACAACCTTATGTGGTAATGATACAAGGTGTTAAATCTCCCTTCACAAGTAAGATATCTTTGTATGATCTTCAAAATTCTATCAAAATGCTTGATAAGTTGATTCCTTGGCATAATCTTAGACAAATCATTGGCTCGATATTCAGGCTTGAAGAGATCTTTAACAAAGGGTGAACTCAAAACCATGGACTTGAACCACTTTTCACCTGAAATGGGAATCCCTGTTGCAGCTGAGATGGAGGTTTCAGTTACCTCAAATTCCAAATCCCCAACTCTGGTTTTCTTGCCATAAAATTTAATGCAAACTATTTTCTACCTCTAGATGGCCTCTTTGCATGTTCTGGCAGAAAGAGATGCATCCTACTCTTTGAAATATCTCCCTTGCCATGGGCTTTGTGTCAAAAAGGAGCATGTCCACAGGTTCTATCCTAACTATATTGCCACCTTTGTGTGTTTTCTTCGACTGAGGGGTCTCCATGACTAAAAAATGAGGGTTCTTGGGAGGCTTAAGGGATGCTAACGACCAAAAAGCTTCAATTGAGGTTTCAAATGTACAAAGATGGCTCTCAGAATTGACGGTGCTTAGAAAGCTGAGCTTGACTATGGGAAATAGACCTTTAGACTTGTACATGCTTTTTAGAGCGTAGACTGTGAAGGTATAATCTAGAATGGCTCTTTGTATAGGATGAAAGGGAGCAAGGAAAACAAAGAGGGTTTGAGCAATGCCTTTGGGTAGCGCAACACATACATAGAGGATAAGCCATTACAGGCCTGTGACTTCAATGGTTAAAGAAAATGACAGTAATTAGACCATGGACACAGGCAAGGATGTTTTCAAGTATGCAAATATGGCTTCCTTACTACCCCACAGGCTTAACAAACCGAAAACCCGAGCACAAATTTCTTGAGAAAATTAATATGCAAAGGAGGTTGCATAGGATCATAGGATGAAATTGAGGAAACTTCGGCCTTAGAATCTCTCATAGAATCATATTTAGTTGACATGCGGTGTCTTGATCAGAACTGGAAAACTTACGCAGCACAACACTCTTAAAATTTTCAAAATTAAGAAACTATTACCAAGGATCATAAATGCAAGATATTTTGAAGGCACACTAACCAACTTTTGGCACTGACAACAAGGGACACGGTCTCATTCATGTAAATAATGACTTGGATTGGATGGATGATAAACGTGACAAGTGCTACAGAACTTCCTGATGGGTAGGCAATGCTTCCAAATCAAAAAATGATTGGACAGGTAAGCGAGTACGACGAGTCATGCTTACTAGGTCATGAGTGAATAGAAAGAGGAGTCACATCAGTTTAGCAATGGGAGGAGTCGATTCAAGGACAAGTCATGATGAGGACCAAAAATGAGTCATGAGCTAAAGAGGTTCTAGAACCATAAACCAAATTGAGGACAAAACAAGAACTATGACTCAAAACTTTAACCTTCTAAGATGAACCTAACATCAAACTTTAAGAGGATGAGACTCAAAAAATTAAAATATAAGGCTTAAAAAAGTATTAATCAAACTAAAGACCCAAGGCAACTTAGTGTGATAACATGGGGGACTAAGCTCCATTAGATAGGGAAAGGGAGGGGGCTAATTTTCTAGGCCTAGGGACTAATCTAGGGGCTTACCTCTAAGGGGATAATATTTTATTATTGTTTTCTAAAGGCTAAGGTGGGAATTGATCAGTGTTATCCTAAGTTTTTGGAAAGGGGACGTAGCCTAAATGGAGTGCATGCAGCTCTAGGAAGACAAGTTTCGACGCATGCAGTGAAAGCTGAAGCATCATCTCATGTTGGGGTGATTCCCATTCTCTGAAACCAGATACAGTGAATCCATCATGCATGTCTGAAACCAGATACCGTGAAGCCATCATGTGCTGCTTCCTGTGAAGCCGACGCAATTGTAGTCGCTTGAGCCGTGTTGCGACTTAGCATTAGGATGTTTCCTTTTGGGTGTCCATACCCATTTTTCCTTGTTGTTGTTGTTGTTTCTATTGTTGTCACCAATACCTAGTTGTAGCTGAGTCGAAGATTGGTTGAATAGGAAGGTTGTCAGGCCTGTGAGCAACTCGCCCAAGTGAGAGAGTTTCTTTGGAAGTGATTTCTTCTGGAAGGGAGTCCCGTAGCAGCTATAGTACTCTGAGACTTCTGGTCCAGCCTATTGTTGGATCCCAAGGTAAGGGAGGTGTACTAGCCGATGGACTTGTATTAGTGAAGGTTTATCATCTTGGGGTGGAGCAGGCATGTGGGGAATGAGGTTCTGTGGGTTGTGGGCGTAAGTGGCTCCTCGAATAAAAGATCCTTCCTATTTCTTTGTGAAACTTTCTTATTGTCCTTTCCAAGCTTAGAATTCCCTTGCCCGGTGGAGTTTAGTCCCATCTCGGGGCTGACCTACTACTGAGAGTGATGGGCAGCGTAGTCTAAGGCTGGGAGGTTCATGGAAGGTCTGTACGTACTTGGTGGATTTACTCCAACCAAAAGATAAGTATCATTTATGTGCTTGATTATGTATTTTATGCATGTTTTGTGATGCTTGAATGTTACCATGTATTCCATTGCGTATATGAATTGTTGTTAGTTCCATTAATTCCATATGATAACAGTGATTTTGTGTTTATTGTGATTAAGTGTTTTAATCAATTAAAATGCATATATATCATATAAGTGTATATTCTGCATGGTATCATTACCCGATCTCTGGGGGGGTCGGGGATGTTACAACGGTGGAGTTACAATGGACACATTTGTTAGAATAGACCCTGACATTCAAATGTAGTATTAATGCAATGTTAATGCAGGTGTTAATATAGGTTGAAACTTAGGATATAATTAATACATTGCATTCTTCATTGTAAGATGAATGAAAAATAAACATCTAAAAGAAATGAATTTTTAGGAACAAACGCACTAGGAAGACTGAAGTTTGCAATAAGACTTCTAATGTATTGTCCAATGAGATCATGAAGATTAATTTTTTTTATTATATAAAAAATAAAATATACTTCTAATGTATTTTCCAATGAGATAATGAAGATTAATTTTTTTATTATATAAAAAATAAAATATAAAGTTTACAATGTAGAACATTAGAAATTTGGCAGAAATGTATAGTCAACCGCATAACTAATATCAAGTCAATGTTGAAGCGAATGCTAGAGTCCTGGCCTTCGACAGGGACTAATAATATAGCTTTGAAGTGGACTAAGGGTTATTTCACTGTTTCATATCTTTCGATAAATTGTATTATATAGAAAATATAATATTAAATATGGGGAAATGTTATTTAAAAATTTATGAATTTCATACTTGGAGGGAAGCTAACTTACAAACAATTATTAGAAACCTTCTACTTTTCTACTTTCAAGAAATATTAACACAATGTGATTGTCAAAAATAATGAAATCAAGACATATAAAGAGTATTTTTTACAACACATGAATAACAAGGCTGCGTGGCAGCGTAGTCCCTGCCAAGCAAGTTACAAGGTACATTGTGGAAAATGGGTTGGATTTGTAAATGACGGAAGTGTTCAGTGCAAAATATATTATTTCATTGTTTCATATCTTTCAATAAATTGTATTATATAGAAAATATAATATTAAATATGGGGAAATGTTATTTAAAAATTTATGAATTTCATACTTGGAGGGAAGCTAACTTACAAACAATTATTAGAAACCTTCTACTTTTCTACTTTCAAGAAATATTAACACAATGTGATTGTCAAAAATAATGAAATCAAGACATATAAAGAGTATTTTTTACAACACATGAATAACAAGGCTGCGTGGCAGCGTAGTCCCTGCCAAGCAAGTTACAAGGTACATTGTGGAAAATGGGTTGGATTTGTAAATGACGGAAGTGTTCAGTGCAAAATATATTATTTCATTGTTTCATATCTTTCAATAAATTGTATTATATAGAAAATATAATATTAAATATGGGGAAATGTTATTTAAAAATTTATGAATTTCATACTTGGAGGGAAGCTAACTTACAAACAATTATTAGAAACCTTCTACTTTTCTACTTTCAAGAAATATTAACACAATGTGATTGTCAAAAATAATGAAATCAAGACATATAAAGAGTATTTTTTATAACACGTGAATAACAAGGTTGTGTGGCAGCGTAGTCCCTGCCAAGCAAGTTACAAGGTAAATTGTGGAAAATGGGTTGGAATTGTAAATGACATAAGTGTTCGATGCAAAATGTATATCACAAAAATGTTGTGTGCAACATGCATATCACGAAACATGGGGCATTAAATTTTGTTAGCGCTAAGGTGTGACCCCGCAGAGAGATAATTGGTTAAGATCTGGCAAGTAACATGAAGCACAGGTGGTATCCATGCAATAAATGACATGTGGCATGTAGATCACCATTTATTTTATGAAGGTATACAACAAAATACAATTTGTACATAGTGGAAGAAAAAGTTTGAAAATTTAAACGCATTTGTCATATAGACTGGTGAAAGATAAAAATATACGAGGACATAAGTTTAAAAGGAGATAAGAAAACACTTTTATTTCAAATATGTCAAAAAATAGAAGTTTTTAATCAAAAAATAAAATTCTGTTACATATCACTAGAAATTTCAATGCATTTGTCATATAGACTGGGATTGGGGCTCCCACGAACTATAAGAGAAATATGTCCAAGAAACAGGACGAAAGTGTTTTGTAAAAAATGTATATCACAGAAATGTTGTGTGCAACATGTATATCACGGAACATGAGGCATAAAATTTTGTTAGCGCTAAGGCACGACCTCACTGAGAGATAATTGGTTAAGATGTGGCAAGCAGCATGAAGCACTGGTGGTATCCATGCAATAAATGACACGTGGCATGTAGATCACCATTTATTTTTTGAAAGTATACAACAAAATATAATTTGTACATAGTGGAAGAAAAAACTTGGAAATTTAAATGCATTTTTCATATAGATTGGCAAAAGATAAAAATCTATGAGGACATAAATTTAAAAGGAGATAAAAAAAGAGTTTTATTTCAAAAATGTCAAAAAATAAAAGTTTGTAATCAAAAAATAAAAGTCTATTACATATCACTGGAAATTTCAATGTGTTTGTCATATAGACTAGGATTGGGGCTCCTGCGGACCATAAGAGAAAATATCTACAAGAAACAGGACTGTAGAAAGAAGATAGAGTGCAATACCTGCAAAAAAAGTAAATTGAAAGGTAAAAGTGTTTGCCTACACATTTCTATTTAAAAAAGTGGAATAACTGGGTTGATAAACAAAACATAATGCAATAAGTAGACTTAAAGTGATGGTACATATGAGCCATTTTGCTATTTTTCTGCGGCTTCCATTTCATTGATGTCATCGACAACTACAGGAATCGTGTCAACTGTTTGTTGCCTTTCGTCGACAACCTGCTTCAATTCCCTTTCGAGCCATTCTTCAATGTAGATTCTCATTGGGGCAATGTTGATCTCATTCCATATTTTTATGTTGAAAATATCGTTTTCTAATTCCTGGGAGTCGATAGAAACATTACATAGAGCCTGATGAATTTCCTCATTCTGTACTGAATAGTCAACTAGCTAGTGGTCGACGTGAGCTTGATCATATTCAAGGATTTTGTAAAACTTTTCCAAAGACAACGCTTTAAACATATCAACCTATTTATTGAACTCTTGCCTAGTTAAGGGCAAAAAGTTTGCGATTAAGTCGGGGTCTTGGAAGTCATTGGTCTTTCTGGCTAAGTTTATTCTTGACAACCTTGTGAATAATTTATCTTTCTTTGATATGGATTGTTCACATGACAAAACAATGAGATGCAAGTTTTCACTTTTTCTTTCTAACATGCATTTAATTGATCGATCCAGTTTTTGGATGGAAGATCTTCTTGTCTTATTTTTGTTTCTTTCATGTTGTTGACAATGGTGCGAAAAGGAAGGAACATGTTTAAATATAAATTTTCTTCATCTTTTAACTCCACCTGCAAATGTTTGAGCAAACTATGTGCCATGGTTCCAAGGGAACTGATGGTTGGTGATGTTTTCCACACCTCAGTCACCAGTTCCATTATTTTCTTGATATTATTCTCGACATGTACTCTACAGGATGCAAGGAGGCTGGAGGATCCTTTTAAGTTGGCTGCAGGGGTGGCAGGCATGACTAGTGCCAAAGGATTGACAAGCAATGGCATAGGAATCAAAGACTCTTCCAATTCCTTGACCCAGTCCTTCAGTTTGGAATTCTCGACCTCTATGCCTCCAATGGAATAATTAAGTGCATCTCCATTGGCCTTGTGAAGTTTTCAGATTTGGGATGGCCACATGTTGGCAAGGTCAACCTGTGAACAAGATTTTCCTTTCTTATTTTTTACATCTTTTTTCTCAATTATCATTTTTTTGGATTGTCTGTCAAAAATAGCGCTCTCGAACACGAAGGATTCATCTTCGTCAAAACTTTTGGTATCGGATATGTCCATTGGATGACTATGTTGGATGGCGTCTCCGGGATGATCAAGGTAGTGGAGCATGCTATCCAGATCAGTGTCAAGTTCCATGTTCTCACTCTAAATTTTTGGTTCTTCCACCTGTCCCACATTTTTTTTTCTCTTCTTGTCTACTGGAATCTTGTGAGAACTATCAATTTTAAAGTGAGGAGAGACGTTATCTCCACCTCCATTTGAAGAAATCTGGGTTTCTTTGTTGTTGTGGTGGGCCGTTGGAGTGATGCTCCGAGATGTCATACTTTTTGGAGTTTTATTCGCCAATTGAAAACTCTTGTCATCGGGGCCTTTCCTGTGTTACCTGTACAATTTAGTGTTGCTTTGCAGTGTGTCTAGGTCACCGACATCAGAAGCAGTAGCGTTGCCGCCAGTGTCTATATTTTTGGACAGGTGTTTTTTAATAAAACAATCTCCCAGGACAAGTGTTTGTAAATGTTGTCGAAAAATATTATTGGGGTCGAACCCTCTTATGCTTTCATCATATCTTAGGTTGAAGTTGTTAGAATGCACTGCGAATTCGTCAATTTTGATGACGTTTTTCAACACGAACTCCCCGACTTTCCAAGGTAGAGGAATGAACTATTTTTTTCTCTTCTTTTGCAATAAATGGAACCAGTAGTTGTATTGTCGTGCCACTTGTGCAACCAAAATTATGTCCATAATGTGACATGGAAGGAGAACAAGTTTTTTTGTGGAGCCAAAAATTCTTATCATAGTGTAATTATCCAAATGTTCAAGTGTCCCCGTCCTGTCCAAAACACTAGTTTCCTATTCATATATGTGGGGAGCATCTTCTCCTAACAACACAACTTTTAAAACAGACCCGAAGCCATTAAAAACCTCATAAAAACAGTGGGAAGCCTTATGCTTCCACAAGGCCTGGTACCAGAACATTACTGGGTTGAATTCCCAGTT
Source organism: Picea mariana (assembly GCA_032191745.1). Lineage (NCBI taxonomy): Eukaryota > Viridiplantae > Streptophyta > Pinopsida > Pinales > Pinaceae > Picea > Picea mariana. Next base: position 11,456 of record JASDQU010338924.1, read on the forward strand.
GACATTCTTGGATAGAGACAGCCCTGGAAACTGACAGCAATGTGTTATCGCGAAAACTAAGTAGGATGCCATATAAAATTTCTTTTCCCTTTTGAAGCTTGACAATTGGGAACAGATTTCATGGGAAATTAACTTACCCCAATAAAAAATGGCTTGTTCATTGACTGTGAAATAAAAAATATAAAGAGCCATCTGAGACATAGTTGTTGTGGACTCTTGTCCCGTTATTCTTATAAACAACCAGGAAATTTCGCGCAATGGATTTATAAATGAACTAACCTGCAAGCTTGTGATATCTTGAGGGACTAGAATTGAGTCTTCCAATAAATGGGGAAAGAGGTCCAACCTGTTACTATGCTTTGCTAGGAACTGTTTGCAATATTCTCCTCTAAACGTCAATGTTGGCTCCAACAATCTTAACATTTGGTGGAATACCTGAGGTGACAAAGAAACAGAAGAGCAGTCCTACAGTGGAATAATTCTTTTTTCTGAAATAAATTTATCAGTGCACCAAGAGACTAGGTCCTTACAGTCAAAAGCCTCAGGGACATAGCCTGCATGAGAAATCCCATGGGTCCAAATTACTTGGTTCTCTATGCTAGGGGTTGAATAATAAGAATATGCCTTGGACCACTGGAAGTTCTGGTCTTCGCGCCCGAAGATGTTCACTGTATCTCCATAGAAATGTTGTCGAGATGATGCCATAGGTTTATGAGAATGTTGGTTTGATCCAGACGATGGTTGAAATGAACACTTACAATCGATAATGTAACTCTCTGCTAAATCTTGGTTAAATTCTTATGAATGGGAAGGCTCCTCGAGCCTTTCACTGATTAATGACAATCTGTATGGGTGGTGCATGATGGACTGTTAGCAGTAAAGCTTACTTATTGCATATTTAGAAATGCAAAGGTGGAAGGTACGATGAAGAGAAATTAAGGATTGAAGGTTTCGTGAACGTGCCAAGGCGACGATGTGCGAATGACATTTCATGATTTTGAAATCAACAATCGGAAGGGATAATATAACCCCCACAAATCTTGGTTTAATGCATATTAATAGGATATCACCTTGATCATTTTTCCCATCAATGAAAATCTATATGGTTCCTGCATGATGAGTTGTTAGAATTAAATGTCAGTAGTTTCATAGTTAGAAACAAGATATGTATATATATATAT
>JASDQU010338940.1:0-12753 GCA_032191745.1 Picea mariana
TGGGACAAAAAATGGAACAACCAAGTTCCACCCAACCAAAGAACGGAACAGCCAATCTACTTTCTCTGTTCACCCCCTAGCCTGACCATGAATCCATGAGGGAGAATTCTAGAACTCCTCCTTAGCTATAGTCCTTCTTCAGTTTCAGAAAAAGATTCTCCTTGCCTCACACTCAGAAAGAAGTGCTCATAACAATAAGTGATATTATTTTTCCCTAGCATACTAGGCAGTGTCCTGCCTCCTCCCATATGATATATATCCAAAATCATTTGTGCCTAGGTCTTTTTCCTTTGGGAATTTTCGCAGGTTTACAAATCCTTGATTTTCAAGGGTTGCCAATGGCCAAATTATTTATTTTCCTCTTGTAGAATTCAGCCCTGAGGTAGTTCAAACATGTTCCCCACTCATGGAGTCATGGTCAGCTGATTTCAACCTAGTTGTTCCATTTGTCTCTCAGAAATAAATATAAAATATTTGTTTCTTACAAGTGTCATAGTCAAAGAGTTGGTTGAGGTGAATCAAATATTTGCCCAACACTCATAATAATAATAACAATTAACTAAATTCCAAAATTCGGAATTGCCATAAATGGAAATAATTTTCCAATTTCGAATTTACCAAAAATGGAAATAAATTCCTAAGTATTTTCAGCCTTAATAATAATTTATTTTTGTGGGATATTACACAAGGCATAGCATGTCAAGGAAAGGGATGGCATGGCATGGAAAGGCAAGGCACCACAAGGCATGGAAAGGCATGGCTTGGCAAGGCAAGGAAAGGTAAGGCATGGCATGACATGGAAAGGAATCACAAGACATGGCAGGACATGGCATGGCATAGCATGGAAAGGAAACGAAATGCAAGGCAAGGCATGGCATGGCATGTAAAGGCAAGGAAATGCAAGGAAAGGCATGCAAGTCAAGGAAATTCATGGCATGGTATGGTATGGCAAGGCCGAGAAAGGCATGTCATGGGAAGGCAAGGAAAGGTATGGCATGGAAATGCATGCCATGGCAAGGAAGGAAAACACACTTCATTGGATGAAAAATCATTGCATGACATGGCAGGGCATGTCATGGCAAGGAAAGGAAAGGCATGGCATGGAAAGAAATGGAATGGCATGGAAAGGAAATTAAATGAAAGGCACGGCATGGAAAGGTAAGGCATGGCATGGCAAGGCAGGGCATGGCATGACAAAGAAAGGCAAGGCAAGGCATGGCAAGGCGGGGCGAGGCATGACATAACATAGCATGGCATGGAATGGAAAGGAAAGGTAATGCAAAGAATGGCATGGCATGGAAAGGCATGGAAAAACATAACATGGCATGTTATGGCAAGCAGTGGTGATTTTAAGAACCCCCCCTAAATTTATATGTATATTAATTGGGTGAATCCCCGTGATACATAGGAAAAATTGAAGGCTATTTTATCAATAATATAATATGTATATATAATTTTTTGGAGAATCTTTTAGGCGATTATATAATCTTGTAAAATCTTGGCGAATCTTTCATTGAATTATAAAATCTTGTAAAAACTTGGCAAATCTTTCACTGAATTATAAAATTTTGTAAAATCTTGGCGAATCTTTCACTTAATTATTAAACCTTTAAAGTCTTGGTGAATCTTTGATGGCAACTACGCTCCTACATACCCTGCAGGGTCTCTGCGCCTGACCTCCCAGTTTTAAGGATCGTTCAAATTCTCATACGAGCTGAATTAGCTCTTTGGACTCCTAATGGAATCCCTGGAAAAAAAAACTCGGTCCACAGGTCCTTTCTAATCCCTCACGGCTTTCTACACCTAGCCGTGGTTGTCCATGACTTAGTATCGGGGTTCAGGGTTTTTTCCTTCTTGATGTTGAGAGTCACTGTCCTCTCGAATCCCCAATCACCGATGAGCTCTCTGCCTGGCCTTGGCCCCTCTGGCTATGCCCTTTGGTCCATGTGACCTCTCTCCATAAGACCGCAACCTTATCTTCCTTCCATCGGGGTTTTGGGTTTCAATTTCCTGATGCTCTCCAATCCCCATTAGCCCTTCAGGCTAAGCTCTTGGTCCATGCGACCTCTAACTCACAAGACCGCAGCCTTGTCCCCCATCGGGGTTTCGAGCATTTAAATGTCGAAATACACATGCCCTCAGGACTCGCGATTCCTCGAATCCCGACGCGCCCTTTACGCGTTAGCCCTTCTGACTATAGGTTTTGGCACATATGACCGTTAACCCGTGACCGCAGTCTTATCCCCGTCGAGGCTACGGGGTTTCAAATGCTACAATGCATTTGCCTACGGGATTCCCGATCATCCAAATCTTGACTCTCCGCTACACTGACAGCTGTCCCCCCACGATGGCACTTCCACTTCTCCGGAAATGCTGACAGCTGGCAACCACTCATCGGGGTTTCAGGGTTCGTGATTCCAAAATGCCAAAACCACTTGTCTATGGGATCCACGATATCCTAATGGCCCAAACACCGATCAATAACTTCCCATTAGGACTTTCCTCGATGGCGTCGATTGCTGCCACGCGTCCCTTCTAGAATGGATGGTCCCGATTTCTCCGGGATTTCGAGACTTGTGATGTCCCAATTCTTTCGACTTCAGGAACTCCGATTTCTCGATGCTGATATGCCGACAATCACTCGATCTCTGCCACGTGTCCCCGTTAACGGACGGACCAAATATTCCCAGCATTTCGAGACTTGAGGTGTCTCGATTTTCTTTCTCTCGAGAATCTCGATTTTCCGATGACTGCTATCCCGATGGTTACGCCCTTTTCGGGATTTCTCCTCCTGTTTACGAGGACTTAACTCCCTCGCAACTTCTGTATATCCTATGGCTATCGGGTATCTGCCCCAGATCTAACGGCTCAAATCCGTTCTCCTTCCCTGCGCTCCTCCAAAGGCTAAACTCTGATCATCTTCTCCCGATCCAATGGCTGACGGGATTTCTGGGTGAGATCTGATGGCTGTCGATCTCCTCCTTCTGTGCGCTTCTCGCCAAATCTGACGGCTGACGATATTTTTCTCCAGATCTGACGGTGCAGATCGTTTCTTCACGTGCGCTTCCTCTGGTGCTCTTTGGACATGAAGTCTTCAATGGTCAAGGTTTCTTCTCCTAGTGATCCGATGGCTGTTGTTCTCTCCTGAACTTGCGCACTTTCTTCCGGTGCTTGGAAGAATTCCAATTCTTCCAAAAGCCTCAGCCTTTGTCTTCCTTCTCCTCTTGCGAACTCCTCACCCTGAGTTCTCGACCACGCGTATAAAAATGTTGTTTCTCCTGCGCTTTGGGAACTTCAAACTCTCCAAAGAGTTCTCCAGCCTCTGCACTCCTTGCAGTCCGACTCTATGCGTGAAATCACTATCCCTCCTGAACTTCTCAACCACTCAGACCCCTAAGGGATTTTATCTTTCTTCTCCCATAGATGGAGAATATGGACGCCCTCCTGGCTATCCTTCGCTCAAGCAACCTCTTGTTGAGCCTTCTGGGTATTCAACAACCTAGCGAAGATCCTTCAGTGGGCTCTTCCTCCAAGTTCCAGAACTCAAAGAGTTCTCTTCACTTCCGTGCCTATCTGCACACTCCCTCGACGCCCTCCTGGCGGAGTATATTCTCTACAGAACGTTCAGAAGTTTTGTTCTTCTCTGTGCACCCCTTGCACTTGCTCAATGCCCACCTGGAAGAGCTTCACAGAACTCCTCAGAGCTTCTGTCTGAACTCACAACTGAGTTCCTCCAACTGCACCTTGTGCCTGTGCTCAATGCCCACTTGGCAGAGATTCATAGAATTCACAGCAGAATTCTGTCTGCAACTGTGCCTCTCATACACAGCCTCGCCTCCAAGGTGTTCAACAACCTTGAGGTCTTCCCTGAGTTGATGATTTCAGCTTCTGTGCTACAGAACATCTTTGTCTGACTCCGCAGAGTTCAGAAGTGCATCCTTTGTGCACGACTCTCAGAACCCACAGTGTTCTGCCACACCCTCCTGGTGTGAAGCCTCAAAGACCTTCACCTGAAAATCAAATAACCTGCAAATGTACAACCACAACATACATTCACAACATATGAAGAACACACACAGACATCCATATAACACAGAACATATGTAGGAAAAAACTGTTTCTGTTGTATTAAAATGGAAAATGCCTGTAATTACAAGGTGTTCTCGAGCTCTCTCTGGCTCTTCTCTTCTCCTACTCATCTCTACCTTGACTAACTCACCTCTTTTTTTTTTACAAAATGAGATACGAAATCTCTTTTACCTGAGGGGGCTCTTCGAGCTCTTCCCTCCAACCTACCTACCCTATTCAATTGCATTGAATGGGCTGTCTAGTCCGCTATCGGATCTAGATCTCAGCCACTACACACATTAAAGGCCGATCTACCTAATGCCTACACAAAGGCACGGCTCTATAGCTCACCATCTTAAAACATTAATTACATTCAATTTTGATGCAGGAGCATCTCTCCACATCATCCAGCCAGCCATCCATGTCAGCGTGCATGCATTCAACGCTGAAGAGAGAGGCGCAATCCTCATTCAAATTTGAATTGAATGTAATTTAATGCTTAGGTTGGTGAGCCATGGAAGCCGTGCCTTTGAGCAGGCATTAGGTAGATCGGATTTAATGCCAAGATCGACTGAGATCTAGATCTAGATGCTGGACTAGACAGCCATTGATTGTAATTTATTAGAGTAGGTGAACCTGGAGGGAAGTGCTCGATGAGCCCCTCAGGTAAAAGATATTTTGAGATCTCATTTTGGAGAAGTAGAGAAGAGAATAGAGAAGAGCCAGAGAGAGCTTAGGAGAACACCTTTGTAAATACAGGCATTTGCCATTTTAATATAATCAGAAGCAGTTTTTCCTGCATATGTTCTATCTTATATGCATGTCTGTGGGTGTTCATTATATACTATATTTGTGTGTCATTATCATGCCATTGCAGGGAGTTTGTTTGATTTCGGGGTTGAAGATCTTTGAGGTTTCATGCCAGGAAGGCGTGACAGAGTGCTGCGGACTCCGAATACCAGTGCACAGAGGATGCACTTCTGAACTCTGCGGAGTCAGGTAAAGACGTGCTGAGGCACAAGAACTGAGATCAACAACTCAGGAAGAGGAAGACCTCAAGGTTGTTGAACACCTTGGAGGCAAGGCTGTGTATGAGAAACACAGTTACAGACATAATTCTGCTGTGAATTCTGTAGAGCTCTGCCAAGTGGGCATTGAGCATACGCACGGGTTGCGTTGGAGAAGAACTCTGCTAAGAGATTGAAGGAGAAGCAGAATCGCTAAGGATTCTGGAAGGCTCTGCCAGGTGGGCATTGAGCAGGTGCGTAGGCACGTAGAGAGAAGGAAACTCTGCCAGGGGGCATCGATTCAGTCTGCAGGCAGGCACAGGAAATCAGAGAACTCCTTGAGTTCTGTAAATCAAAGGAAGAGTCCATTTGAGGATCTTCACTGGGTTGTTGAATACCCAAAAAGACTCAGCAATTTAGTCGCTGGAGAAGAGGAGAGCCAGGAAGGAGTTTTATTCTCCATTTGTGGGAGGAGGAATGGAAAACAAAATCCATTAGGGGTCTGAGTGCTTGCAGAAGCTCAGAAGAGATAGCACCAGCGTGTGCATGAGAAGACTCTTCAAGGAGTGCAGGAGTCAGAGAATCCCTTGAAGAATCGGGAAATAGAAGCTCAGGAGGGGTAGCGTTATCATATGTGCAGCGAAGCTCAAGGTTTGGGAGTTTGCAGAGACGAAATCAAACAAAGGTTGAGGCCTTAGGGGAACATTGAAATTCTTCCAAGTGCAGGAAGAAAGAGCGCCAAAGCTCAGGAGGAGTAACATCGACCATTGGATCAGCCAATAGGACCTGGACCATTGGTTTTCGCATCCAAGGAGCAGCCGGAGGAGCGCACAGGAGGAAGGATGGATCTGAGCCATCATATCTAGAGCGCAATACCCGACAGTCGTCAGATCGGTTGGGATTTGCACAAAGTTTAACTTCGCAAACAGGAGAGTGAGAATCCCGAAAGGCATCGGCACTCGGGATATCGAGGATATCAAGGACGTGAGGAGAGTCCCTCGACATCAGAACCCTTGAATTAGTGAGGATTGATTTGATCCGTCCAATTGTCTAGACAGGTGGCGATAATCCAAAGCCTGTCGACATTTCGCATATCGGGATTTTGTGAGTAGAAGGGCTGAGAGCTTGGTGTCAAGAGTCATGAGACGCGAGGACACGAGAAACGGCGAAGTGGCGAGAGGACTAGGAGCCATCTATCTAAGAAGGATAGGTGGCAGAGATCGAGAGATCTCGCGAACTCGAGAGTTCGAAGGGAGAGAGCCCAAGCATTGGGTACCCCAAGTCATGAAGACGCAAGCAGCGAGAAGGAGAATAGCCATAGGATTCAGATCATAGGAGAACCATCGGATCTACACGTGGGATCGTGTGTCAGGGTATCGTGAGAAAAGACTCGAGGATTTGGCCACGGGGATCGAAATATTGCGATAGGCGATATCCTGACAGCTGGAGGATAGAGTGGGCCATAGCGAAGCTGGCGAGTGGAGGACAGATGGCATAAGTCATTGGGATCTCGCCGCGAGAAGTCCCGAAGTATTGGCGTTAGGATTCGCGATCTTGCGAAGCGAGAAGTCTCGTGAGATAAGGGACCGTTGAAAGGTCAACTCATGTGCGCATCGGCATTTCGGTGCAATGGGTATCGTGAGTTGGAACCCCAAGCGCTTGATATAGCGAGTCACAAAGTCACTATAGGAGAAGGGTGAGGTCAACATTGATTCATATCGGCGTTTAGGGACTCGTAAGATTCATACCCGACCACTAGCCTTTGGACTCGCGAAATCACGAGTTATGATTCTTCGATAAGTCAAGAAGGGGGATCGCGTAGAGAAGAGAGAATCTGTGGGACAGATATTTCCCGATAGGGAAATAGAAGAGACTTGGAGCTCTTCGGGCCAAGAAGAAGAAGATCCTGTGAGAGCGGTCGTGCTCCGAGGAGTGTGGCTGCGTCAAGTGGTATCAGAGCTAGTTCTTGCTTGTATATTTCAGGCAGGAAGAGGTAGAGGAGAAAAGCACTCTGATACACATCGGGTAGTATCAGAGAGGGAATCTGTTTGTATATTTCAAACAGAGGAGAGAAGGTCGAAGAAAACAGAGTTACTGAAGACTCTGTAGGTGGTTGTTTGCAGGTAGGTAGCAATCAAGGAGACAGTCAACGGGACTGTAAGATGAAGCTGGACACACTCAAGATGCAGAGTGACAGCAGCAGATCTATTAGGGAGGCAGATAGATACAGCAAGACGGTTACTGAAGGCCATAGGTCTACTAAACGGAAGAAGCCAGAGCTGATGAGCCCAGCTGAAAAATTGAAAGAACTTGCCGATATCAGGGCAAAAATAGAGGAGTTGGAACTGCGGATGAGGCAGGATAAGAAAGCCAAGTAGAGATGGGTTTATGAATGGCCCATGAGGAAGGCAAAAGCAAAGTGGCCAGTCAGAGAGCTGATGGTCATGAGACAGCGCAGGCTGTTGAGAAAGTGGTTGAGGTATGCTGAAAACCTCAAGGCCACAGAGGAAAAGATGATTGGTCACTGTGAGCCAGAGACTGGGAGAGGTCTCGATGATGAAGAATTTGAATTGGGATCAGCTAAGGATCTCAAGCACTGTCAAGAAGGCAGAGAATGAGAAATTCCATTTTTCCAGGAGGGCAACGAGTTGAGATCAGCTGAGGATCTCATGGACTGTTAGGAGGACAATCGAGGAATTTCAATTTGCCAGTTGGGCAATGATGAGAAGTCGCTGAGGGATCTCGAATACTGCCAGGAGGGCAGCGGAAGCATCTTGGACTGCCAGGTGGGCAGAGATGAACATTTGAGACTGTCTGAAAGTCTCATGGACTCAGAGGAGATTTCAATTCAGCAAGGAGTGCTGATGAAGATGGGATCGGTTGATCTCATAGTCTGCTAGGAGGGCAGCAGAGACATCCCATATTGCCAGGTGGGCAGGGATGAGCAGATGAGACTATCTGTGGGTCTCATAAACTCGAAAGTGATTTGGAATTAGCCAGGGGAGCTGACAGAGCAGGTGGACTTGGATCAGCAGGTGCAACTGATAGCAGAAGATACGAGGAGCCGAATGATGATTGGGGGGATACAAGTATTCCTACCATCTACCCAGGAGGAGGCAGAAAATTCTGTTGTAGATGATATAACAACAGCAGGGGAACAGTCAACTATGACTGTCAAAATGAAATTGGAGCAGGTGTTTGAGACTGCCCAAGCACAAGCAGAAGCGGGAGAAGAGAATGAGCGTTCTGAGGAACGGCTCAATGATTTCAGCCAGGGAGTTGAAAGGAAAGAAGCTGTAGCATTGAATCTAGCAGCAAAAGAAGCCAAAGAGCGAGTGGGAAAATCTATCACTCCATGGGAGAAGGAGCTAGAAATGCTGGAGGATTGGTTGAACAATCCAGGGCCAGCAAGAGAACTGACAGAAGTGGAACTTTCAGGGAAGGTGACTGAACAGCAATTCAGTCAAAGGGAGACTACAGAGCTGAATTCTGCAGCAGAGTGGCAACTTGAGGCCACAGATGAAGATGAAGAAGGAAGCATGGGAGATCATGGTGATCTACCCATTTGCAGAAAATTTTTGCAGCTGAGGAGAGTGCAACAACAGGGCCAGCCACTGGAGCAGCTAGATGAAGTGATAGAGGAGATCAAAAGGCTGATGGTAGAGTCAGCAGAAACTACCAACAAGGAGAGGCTGAGTAGAAAGGAAGCAGCAGCAGTGCAAAAGAAGCAGCAGCAACAGAACGGAGCAGATGGGAAGCTCCAGATATTTGTTTGGGATCCAGGAGGATTTCCAACAACTTAGAGGGGAAGCGCATGAGCAGGAGCTCATGATTTTTCAGCTGAGGAGTATGATGCAGGAGCATCTCTCCACATCAGCCAGCCAGCCAGCCACGTCAGCGCGCATGCATTCAACGCTGAAGAGAGAGGCACAGTCCTCATTCAAATTTGAATTGAATGTAATTTAATGCTTAGGTTGGTGAGCCATGGAAGCCATGCCTTTGAACAGGAATTAGGTTGATCAGATTTAATGCCAAGATCAGCTGAGATCTAGATCCAGATGCTGGACTAGACAACCATTGACTGTAATTTATTAGAGTAGGTGAACCTGGAGGGAAGCGCTTGATGAGCCCCTCGGGTAAAAGAGATTTTGAGATCTCATTTTGGAGAAGTAGAGAAGAGAATAGAGAAGAGCCAGAGAGAGCTTAGGAGAACACCTTTGTAAATACAGGCATTTGCCATTTTAATATAATCAGAAGCAGTTTTTTCTGCATATGTTCTGTCTTATATGCATGTCTGTGGGTGTTCATTATATACTATATTTGTGTGTCGTTATCATGCCATTGCAGGGAGTTTGTTTGATTTCGGGGTTGAAGATCTTTGAGGTTTCATGCCAAGAAGGCGTGACAGAGTGCTGCGGACTCTGAATACCAGTGCACAGAGGATGCACTTCTGAACTCTGCGGAGTTAGGCAAAGACGTGATGAGGCACAAGAACTGAGATCAACAACTCAAGAAGAGGAAGACCTCAAGGTTGCTTAACACCTTGGAGGCAAAGTTGTGTATGAGAAACACAGTTGTAGATAGAATTCTGTTGTGAATTCTGTAGAGCTCTGCCAAGTGGGCACTGAGCATAAACACGGGTTGCATTGGAGAAGAACTCTGCTGAGAGCTTGAAGGAGAAGCAGAATCGCTGAGGATTCTGGAAGGCTCTGCCAGGTGGGCATTGAGTAGGTGCATAGGCACATAGAGAGAAGGAAACTCTGCCAGGGGGCATCGAGTTAGTGTGTAGGCAGGCACCGGAAATCATAGAAATCTTTGAGTTCTATAAATCAAAGGAAGAGTCCATTTGAGGATCTTCACTGGGTTGTTGAATACCCAGGAAGACTCAACAATTTAGTCACTGGAGAAGAGGAGAGCCAGGAAGGCATTTTATTCTCCATCTGTGGGAGGAGGAATGGAAAACAAAATCCCTTAGGGGTATGAGTGCTTGCAGAAGCTCAGAAGGGATAGCACCAGCGTGTGCATGAGAAGACTCTGCAAGGAGTGCAGGAGTCAGAGAATCCCTTGAAGAATCAGGAAATAGAAGCTCAGGAGGGGCAGCGTTATCATATGCACAGCGAAGCTCAAGGTTCGGGAGTTCACAGAGACGAAAGCAGACAAAGGTTGGGGCCTTAGGGGAACATTGAAATTCTTCCAAGTGCAGAAAGAAAGAGCACCAAAGCTCAGGAGGAGTAACATCGTCCATTGGATCAGCCGATAGGACCTGGACCGTTGGTTTTCGCATCCAGGGAGCAGCCGGAGGAGCGCACAGGAGGAAGGATGGATCTGAGCCATCAGATCTAGAGCGCAATACCCGATAGCCATCAGATCGGTTGGGAGTTGCATGAGGTTTAACTTCCCAAACAGAAGAGTGAGAATCCCGAAAGGCATCGGCACTCGGGATATCGGGGATATCAAGGACGTGAGGAGAGTCCCTTGACATCAGAACCCCTGAATCAACGAGGATTGATTTGATCCGTCCAATTGTCTGGACAGGTGGCGATAATCCAAAGCCCGTCAACATTTCACATATCGGGATTTCATGAGTAGAAGGGCTGAGAGCTTGGTGTCAAGAGTCGCGAGACGCGAGCACATAAGAAACGGCGAAGTGGCGAGAGGACTAGGAGCCATCCATCTGAGAAGGACAGGTGACAGAGATCGAGAGATCTCGCGAACTCGGGAGTTCGCAGGGTGAGAGCCCAAGCATTGGGTACCCCAAGTCATGAAGACGTGAGCAGCGAGAAGGAGAATAGCCATAGGATCCGGATCGTAGGAGAGTCGTCAGATCTTCACTTGGGATTGTGTGTCGGGGTCTCGTGAGAAAAGACTCGAGGATTTGGCCACGGGGATCGCGATATTGCGATATGCGATATCCTGACAGCTGGAGGATAGAGTGGGCCATAGCGAAGCCGGCGAGTGGAGGACAGATGGCATAAGTCATTGGGATCTCGCCGCGAGAAGTCCTAAAGTATTGGCGTTAGGATTCACGATCTTGCGAAGCGAGAAGTCCCATGAGATAAGGGACCATTGAAAGGTCAACTCACGTGCGCATCGGTATTTCGACGCAATGGGTATCATGAGTTGGAACCCCAAGCGCTTGATATAGCGAGTCGCGAAGTCGTGATAGGAGAAGGGTGAGGTCAGCATTGATTCATATCGGTGTTCGGGGACTCGTAAGATTCACACCCGACCACTAGCCTTTGGACTCGCGAAATCACGAGTTATGATTCTCCAATAAGTCAAGAAGGGGGATCGTGCAGGGAAGAGAGAATTTGTGGGACAGATATTTCCCGATAGGGAAATAGAATAGAATTGGAGCTCTTTGGGCCAAGAAGAAGAAGATCCTGTGAGAGCGGTCGTGCTCCGAGGAGTGCGGCTCCGTCAAATTTCAAATTCAAATGAGGATGCGCCTCTCTCTTCATCTTTGAATGCATACGCTCGGCGTGGCTGGCTGGCTGGCTGGCTGATGTGGAGAGATGCTCCTGCATCAATCTTTCACTTAATCAGAGCCAAAGTGGACACACTAGCTATCTGTGCTTATGTAGGGAGGGTGAACCTAGTATGTGACTGTATTTTGGCATCATGATGTATCATTCTTGATCTGCATTTTTATCATTTAGTAGTGAAATATCAAATGCATTTTTCCCAAAATAAGGGATAGAAGGCTAGGGAGTGTGGCCATACCTAATTGGCTTCCCCTTAAGATTGATCTTTTCTGAATGGATAGCAAGCTCTCCAGGTATAACGGCATTACTGTCTTTAGGTCACTTGTCAACAGTCAGCATGGCCTGTATGCACCAAAACAAGCATAGACTAAGGCAATTGAACAATGCATAACAAAAAATATTAGTTCTAGAAAATTTTGAAGGAGAGAAGCCTATTTCAGGACTATGCTAACAAAGAACAGTATATATAAAAGGAAAGATTAATGTGTCTAATCTGAAAGATAGTGTGACATATAGTGAATGGAACTACCCCACATGACACCTCCACTTGGAAACTAGCTAACTCAGGTTTGTGACTGTAGCCATGTAACCATTTAGCGAATGCATGACAAGAAAGAATGATAATTGACCTAGAGTCTGCAAGAAAAGAGCACCAACTTGTTCAAGGTACACATTACTCTGAAACTCCTCATTAGCTTCCCAGTTTATTAGATCACTATATTATAAACACATTTGAATGGCTTGTGTAATTACAATGGTAAACTACACTTACAAATGCATAGTTACAATCAAAATTTGATGGTAAAGAGACACGAGATCGATAACCCAAAAAATGACACACACTGTCCAATTTCTTAGTTGTGTAAGTCACAACCTCCTACAAAACAGAACACTCATTAAGGTCAGCATACTTTTGCTAGAATATCATACAAAAATCTAGCATTGTCAGATTATATATGGACTTATTTGGTTCAATAAAAAAAACTCTAAAATTGGAATCGTCGTAAGCTCAAGCTCCTGAAAATATTAGAGGCCTAGATGCATGGACTACTGGTTTGTATAGGACATATGTTGTTCCAGCTCTTAACTCATCATAGTATGCCACTTTGTCAAGTATTGTACAAGGTAAGAGAGAACATCAATCACACTTAAATCATTCACACTTAAATCCCACTTAAATCATCACAGTATGC
>JASDQU010338942.1:0-12504 GCA_032191745.1 Picea mariana
AAACATTAACTTCATTGTAACCAGAAATTGTTGGAATACTAGCACCAAACAACCATTGAATGCTAGTTTTCCCATCTGAGTTCCCATGGTGTGTTTTAATTGCTGTGTCTTCGTGGTATGTTTTAAATTTCCATGTCTACTGTATTATTGTTTGTGCATTTGACAATTCCATCTGTCATGATCTTCTCATTGTTATATTGAAAAAGTTGGGCATTTCAATTTTTGTACTGTGTGATTTGATTTGATGATGTTAATTCTAATGGCTGTTGGCATTCTAGTATGGATTAATGTATCCGTTGTTTGCTCAAATCAATAGCTATGATTGCTGAATTAAATGAACCATAGCTTGCAGTCTGGTAATTCATATATATGTAGACGATGACAATGTATTTGGGGTAATTGTTGATTCAATGCTAATAATTCATTACTGTAGATCATTTTTCCATGGTTTAGTTAAATCCAACAGCTAGAAGATTCAAGCCATCCATCTATGTTGTCCAAGATATCAATAGCTTAGGAATTAGAGTTGTTAATCCTTAGTTGCTAATCCTATACCTTGGATCCAACAATATAGTTATCCTCAAGATCGTTGGGCATTCACATAGGCAGCACGTACCGTCTTACAGGCCATACGCATCACTGTTGGGCGTTCTAGATTTTGGTCAGGTCTCTTAATTCGGTGGTGGGTGAGTTCGTTGGGGAGAACTCCATAGCTAAATCGACCCTCTATTGATAGCTGGCCCAATCTTTGTATAACTAGAGTGCCAATATGGAAATTGACTCTGCCTGAAGATGAAGCCGGTTTGCCCGAGATGAAATCAACGCAGCAAGAATTGCACTCATTGTTGTCTTGATCGAATTGCATCTTTAGAGTTAGTTCGAGGTTTTGGGTGGCCATTCCTAAATTGTACGCGGCGGGAGAAGTAGCAGGTGAGGTCGTACGGGCCGTACGCACTCCCACAACAAGTGAAAACTACTATGGACTTTCATCCAAGAATTTATACTTTTCTCATTCATTGTAAAGTTCTGAATATGCCTCTGCGACTCTCTTTGTGAAATTTCTAAGCATGTATTTTATTTAATCTGTTACTCTACCCGACAACAAAAAATAAATAAATTGAAGCGATCAAATATTGTAGATTGAAACAAATACATATGATAACGGTGGAAGGAATACTTCATAGTGGATGGATTGACTGGTTAATTACTTAATCTGTGATCACAAAGGATTAAGTAATAAAGATCAGAGCGATGAAATGTACGAGGAATGATATGGAGGTGTACGTCGAAATGTCAAGGATGAAGTGCTCGATGGTATTCTTCAACCTCTGTTCATAACTGGTCTTATAGCAGTGTGTTGGGCTATGTGCTCATAATTTTTGGGCAACTTTGTGTTCTAAATGCAAACCAATGCTTGAAACTCATTGGAGTAAAGAAAACAAGGAAAGACTAGTGCAGGCTTTCAAATTTGCTAGTGAAATGATGATGGGAGAAGAATTGTGACCTAGCAACAATGTACAACTCAAAAGCTTTGTGGGAGCCACATTTACAATATGAAATGGAACTCTCATCTCAGAGATGAGATGCAAAGTCTAAGATGAAAGTAATTTTAGGTCATATAGAACAATGGACTTGCTTGGGAATGGTGCAACAGTTTTGAATCTTTGTTTTTTATTTTATTCTTCTGACTTAAAGATTGTTACAAAGAAATAGAGGGCATAACTAATCTAATGTAACATCCCGCTCTGGTGCACTGAGTGAACTTATTCTTTGAGGACACTTGCTCGCAAGTGATCCTGACTATTATGATATTAAAACATTTGTCTTTGATTATGATGCGTCATGGGTAGATGACATGTTGTTTTACTACATTGACATAGACAGGTGCTATTGACTCGATTTTACTAGGTGTGCAGGGTTTTTGACCCTGAGGATGCAGAGGCATCGATGGAACCCCTTGGACTCCGGATCGAGTCAGGGAGTGTGCTATTGGGGTTTGATCAATTTACTGTGATATTAGTATATTTGATTAGATGATATGATGCGGATATGTTCTGACATGATTTGTTGATGATGTAGGCTGACGATAGCTTGTCGACCAGACTCACATATGGAGTAAATGGGCCACACACGACTACCAGAGTGGTTGAGGGAGATGTGTGGACAACAGCCCTGCCACAACCTACTAGCACTCCTGCCATGACTCGAACTATAGGTTAACGATTACCTAGTTCGAGAGGACCCACGATACTGTGAGGGCAGACTGGGACAGTCGCTCACGATGATTCTAAGGGGCACGCAATAAGGCGATGGCCTTATTCTTTAGAAGCCCTTAGTCTCCCACAAGTTCACCTGGCGGAGTGTTGACTCCAGGGGTTATTGATGTCTACCAATCAGTCAAGAGGCAAGTGGCACCCTTGGAGCAAGTGGTGCGTCCTGAAGGGCACGTCGCGCAAAGGAAACAAAATAGGCGAGTGGCATCCTTGGAGCACGTAGTGCGTCCTGAAGGGCACGTCGCGTTGATGATGATAAATGAACGAATCTAGATGGCCCTAAGACAATTAACGTGCTAAGAAATTTAAAAAAAAACAACTTCCCTAATTAAATGTGGCCCGGTGCAGAATCTAAATTCTAAGTCTAAAAATTTTTCTAGGGGTAAAATTTTGTCTACCCTTAAGAAAATAGCTATGTAAAATTAGAATAATAAAATGTTAAAATAAAAACCATTTAAGTAACAATTTTGGTTTTCATAAATTTTTGGGTAAAATGAAGAGAGTAAGAAATTAAATAAAATCCGTGGATATAAAATGTAAATAAGAAATTAATTATTTTAACTTTTGATAGTTTAAAAAGATACTAAATTAATAATAAAAGGGAAAAAGAGGTTAAATTGCACAACTGCCGTTTTTAAAAAAGGGGAAAGAGGAAATTATAAAATTTAGGAAACTAGGGAAATGAGGTAACATAAAAAGGAAAAGATGGGGAACTTAAGGTAAAAAGAAGGAGGTCAACTTAGTAAAGATTCTACATTAAAGAACCTTCTAAATTGAACTAAATTGACAACTTCTTAATAGGGAAAACCTTTAAAACCTGTAAGGGAATCTAGGGACACCTAGGAGTAAATTTAGGAGTAACTCTAGGTGGGTGAGGAAAATAAGACAATTAATAAATTAAAGAAATTAATTATTGGAGGAATGTGGGGGATGGATGACACTTGTACGAAGGAGAATTTTTAGAAGATTTTTATTAAAACTTAAAATTAAATGAGATTTAGGGAAAGCATGGAAGTTCTAAAACTCTATAAAAGAGAGGGAGGAGAAGGAAGAAGGGGATCGACTGTTAGCGTAATGTTACGTTGCAGGAATAGTGACTTGACTGATTTATTTGTGGGAGTTGGGATTTCCCAGCTCGGAGAGGAGTGGTAGCTTGGCCTTGTGAGGCGAGCTGGGAGCTAGACGTACCATCTAGATAGTGTGTGGCCCCTTTGCGGTTCGGGGGGCTAAGGGGGAAGCAGAGTACCCCTAGCGTTGTCTGGGAGGTACCGGTGTAGTCTCGACGGTCGGCGAGCGGGAGCGGCACGGAGCATGCAGACGCCATTCGAGGCGGGTGATAAGGCAACGGTATGCTCTTTTATTTGGTAGAGTAGAATGCATATTATTTACTTCGGCGATTATAATTGTATTGTTGTAAACACGTTAACTCCGCTGTTGTAATTCGGTAATGGATGAAACAAAAATAATTTATACTTCATCTATTGCATCTATATCATTAAACGACTACTTTTGTTGTTGTCCTTGGTAGTTGATGTCTTCCGCCTTGATGTGTGTTGTTAACCCCGAAATCTTGTCATTGGCGCTGCCTTCCTTTCACCGTGCGTTTTATACCTTGCTGAAATATCTTCACGCCTTGGCTGATAAAACCTCTGCGAACATTTCAGTGACCGCCCCGTGGGGTTGACTGTGACCCTTGCGCTGTTCTCACCATGCTCTTCGATTTACATTTTTGACTACGTTTGATGTATGCAGGGATAATTTAACTCTGTATCGATGACTTCCGACAAATTTAAGTTTACGCTGATACTTTCCCTGGCGAATTAAAATGTGATTATTTCATTTCCTGGCAAATTAAAATGTGCTTATTTTACTCCTGGCCTGCGAATCTCATTCATCAATTCTGTTTTTCTTAATAGGCAAAACTATTAAGCATTGAAAACGATTGGTGGAAGCCATGCCTTTCCCGTACTCTGCATCATTTTTAAATTTTCACTCGCTGAATTAACTAGCGAGTTACCATTGGTTACTTCGCTCCCAGATCGATTTTGACTTCCCTGACTATGTTTTTCTTGCTGTCATGATTTTCTGGAATAAACCCAGAGATTTTCTATTATTAAAAGTTATCAATTCTTAAGTTGATAATCGCAGCGAGCTGGATGTTAGCTCAAGTAAAACCCAGAATGTTTTTAAGGCGTGAGTTATAGCTAGAATAAATCCTTACTGTGTAAGTAAATTTTCCTGTGGGAGTATTGCTCTGATTTAATAATGGCACATCCTTAATCAACGGTAAGACGGGATTGGTTACTGTGGTTTTAAAAAAATTATTAAATTGCGTTGGATTTTGAAGCACCATATCTTAGACGGTTACGATTGGACCCTTCAGTTAAGGGTTGTGTGTCCTGTAACCGGGCACATAGTAACACCTGATCAACACAATCACCACCAGTAACGTTTCTAAATTTTTTGTTGAAATGGTACACTCAGAAAATTTTAGTGAGGGAATCACAATGTACTCATTGTCATCTCCGCATTCCTAGATTGGTAATTTCTTGCTCTGTTTACCATGGTTTTAGGGCCACCACAATGCATGTACAAGAGTTAGGACTAAGAGAGAAAAACCCTTCACAAAATACCTGCATTTAAGTACTTACCATGTCTGTAATTATCAGTGTCGGGGAATAAATACTATTACAGAAGAATAACTTGGGATATGGACAATTATCCTGAAGTCCATTATTCCACTTGCATTTGCATTAGATTGGGCCATTGACCTGCATGTTTTAACCTATAGGCATAGCGGTATGCTGCAAATTGACCGTTTCCTTACACGATGCCCAGTGAGATTTGATTTGTATATAACAAAAGCCTCAAGTGGTAATCTTGTAGTTCTGCTTTCTTCTGATGTTGCAGCGACCATTTCATGTATAAGAGTTTTCATTATACAAGGAAGCAACCTTCGACAGAATGCTTACATTTAAAGTGCTACCGTCTTTAATGTCTATCTAGAACCCCAGTAGGAGGAACCCCTTATGTCATCTTTTGGATATGGGGTATAATGTATGTTACAAAAGATCTATTTTATGTTCCTATTACCTTATAAAATGCCTTCAATCACATCAATAGAGAACAACATTGAGTTAATAAATGCTTGTTTCTAATCTATACTATGAATGAGTTAGCATTGTGCTATGATGCTATCTGTTTGAAAGCATCTGCCAGATATATGCTGCAACTGCCCATATGTGCGTAACATACACGTGGCCACTATTTCTATTCTGACATGGACAATCTGTATCAGTCATGTGGGATACAGGAAATCCAACAATTTACGATAAACCTTGGAAAGCAGTGACATTAGTGATTATGTCATTCATTTATAGTGGAAGGATGTTTAAAGGCCTGTTAGCAGAGGGAAGGAGCTGCTAAAGCTCCCTGTGGTCAAGATACGAGCACAAAGATTGAGTTATGCTTTCTCATTTCTTTGAGCTTGTCTGGACTCTGTCTGAATGTTTGTGATTCACTTACGTTTGCTGAATTCCAAGGTGTCTAGGAGGAAGTGGATATAGAGGGCAAAGTTAAAGCATTAAAGAAGGTAATGCAGAGAGGCTTGGACGTGTTAGAAATAAAGCCTTAAATTAAACTGTAGTACTCTTTGAGCAGATTCCAAATTGCATTGCTTGTAATTGATGGTTGATCTAACCCATTTCCTCGAAGTAGCTGTAACTTGTGTTTCCATCCTTAAAGGTTATTTCTTTCTTGTCTACATTGTCACATTTTGATTGTATGATTTTTACTGAAAAATAAAATAGAATGTAGTGTTAGTGTTAGATAACATACAAACAGTAATGTTATGTTATTTAATTGCAATGTTATTGTAACATAAAATGTAAAGATATTCTTATTTTATTGGAGATGTTACTGAAATTTTATCGTTATTGATGACATACATTGGTATAGTAATGTGTAAAAGCATTGTTACTGTAATTTATATTGTTATTGTAATATGTAAAGGTAACATCATTGTAATATATTGTTTCTGAATAGGTAAGAGTAATGTTTTAGCAATATAAAATAGAGTGTAATGTTAGTGTTAGATAACATATAAAAAGTAATGTTGTTATTTTATTGCAATGTTATTGTAATTTTATGGTCATTGATGACATATAAAATGTAAGGTCCTTTGAACTAAGTACCATAAATTATTACAATTTAGTAAATGGGGATTTTACGATTTAGTAAATGGGGAATGTAAGGTCCTTTGAACTTTATAGAAAATCTCTATAAAATTTTTACTCAAAGAAAAAAAAATACTACCACCAACAAAATTTTCAAATGTCAAGAGGCCTAAAAGCTTAACATTGTCGCTGTTGGATTTATTTTTGAGTTATGAAGTACTTTCAATCACTTAGCAAGTATCTTGGACATTTCGCAAACATGAGATAGGAACAAAAATTAAACTAATTAGAAGTGAACTTCTTAACTAAAATATCTTATACCATAAACACTATGAAGGCCTCACATTATTCACAAATTGCAAGTTGAAAAATCAATCACTTTAGTACTTGGAAAAATATAAGAAAACTCTTTAAATTGCATACTTGTAATGGTGAGAATCACCTTTCTTATTTATATCGATCAATTTAGAAATGCAAATAAAACATAAGGCCTTACTAACATATCACAATACAACGACTTAGTTCGACAAAGTCAAAATGATAGTATGCCTCGATTAAAATATGTTCTCAACCAATGCTCAAGTAGAGGTAACAAATGGTGGGCTAATTTGGGTGACTAGAGTAAATATGAATAACAAGGGTCCACACAAATGATAGGGATGAAAATGAAAAAATATTGTTCTAGTGTAATTGTGTAGGTTAAATTCCTTAAGAAAGTGCAAGATTGAGTTGAATTGTTTCTATTATAAGAATCTATAACACAAGGGATAACCTAGTTAAGGTAGTAGTTGACTTCAACAAGTTCAAGGGATGGTGCAAGATTTAGTTGAATCATCATTATTCCAAGAATTCCTAGCACAATGAATATCGAAATGGCTAATGGTACAATGATTACCAATGAGAATGAAGGCACAATGAAGTTCTTTAAAAACTTGAGAAACTAAAAGATTTGGTAGCTTGTGCCCCGCTATACAATCATTAAGTCCTACAATGCTTTTATGTATATTTCACATTCTAGGTTATATTTTTTAATCTTGAGTGTGTATTAGATCCTACTTTGCTTCCTCACAGCCTTATTTATTGATTAGATGTTGGTATGAAAGCAAATGTAGCTCAAGAGGTGCTTACACCTATGTACTATGTATTTATATCATTGATGTCTATATAGTTGAACTTGTTAAGACCTTTTTTTCGTCATTTCTTGTGCCTTCTTGAATATCATTTTGTTGATTATATTCTTTCAATTGGTATATCATTGCACTTATGGTTTTAAGGCCCTAGTAGCACCATGGTTGTGATCAATGGGGGCCCTAGTCAGTGGTGATGATGTTGTAATGAATATGATAGACATTTGAGAATTGTAATGATTCCTTTGTCCTATTGAAAAAGATAAACCATGATAAGAGAATCCCATGCTAAGAGAAGCCATCGTGTACTTGAACCAACAATGAAGAGAGAACTAGTGCTGAAATTACAGAAAATTCAAGGAGAAGATAGATCGCCGAAGAGAAATTTCATTTTCTTGGAGTCATTGTTGGTAAAATTGAGATTTTTTCCCAATGTATCTCCATTTTTAGTGCTTTTAGTTGTGTTGGAAAGAAGATTCAAATGAGCATTAGAATATTCTTGTGTTTTCAAGATTCATCATTATTTTTTAGTTATCCATCCCATAAGATCTTGATTACCTGTAATCACAAGACATGCACACACTAATTTGCATTTTATGACCAATATACACAATCAAATTAACAAACAATATAACATTGGAAAGGTCTCTCAAAGAACTATTGAATACCTCTAAATTTTTTGAGGAAAATATGAGAAAGAATAATAAAACATAATTAGAACAAGTTGTTGAAAATTAAAATCTGAATGCAACAACTTAGAAACATTTTTTTTTCTTTCCTTACATACATTCATTTTTGAATCTAACACTCTCAAAAAGGACACACAAGTGATTATTCAAATGAGTATCTTTTGTTTTTTCAATTCAAGTCTTCATTAATGAGTTCTTATTAGTGAAAGATTGATAGTTTTCCAAAGTTACAGTGAACCAATTTATAAAATCTTCGTAAAATGTATAGACATATTGGAGGCAATGTGAAGGTGTCTTAAGATAACCTCACTGAGATCTCAAATGAGTTTTCTTTGTTTTTAAGTGATGGATGAAGTCATGAGATCTACTGTTGATGTTTTGGTAGCTGCGAGAGGTATTTCCTCCTAAACAACTTTTCTTAGAGAAGAAGAAGATTCCAAGAAGTCAAAGGAAGACCATTGGACAGTTGAAGAACACCCCAGAAAAGAATAAAGTGAAATAGAAGACCACAGAAGAGAAGTTGGCCCACAAGAAATAATAATAAAGTGGAAATATAATTTCCAAGAAGAGAAGTCGGCCCCAGAAAGGCGCCCAGATTAGTAAAAATACTAATCTGGTATGTGATATATTATATATCACATATAGTATACTATATGTGATATATAATATATCACATACCATATTAGTATTTATAGTATCAAATATAGTATACTATATGTGATATATTAATTTGCACAGTCAGGTAGTTCTCCTTCTATAGTGTGTACTAGGCAGTTGTAGCTGCAACTGCGGTTTCACTATTTCTAGTTTTTGGTTCTCTTGGAGAAGGATATTCTTGGTGGTTTTTGGTGATATCTCTTGTGCACTACCTTTGGAGGAATTGTGCTAAGGATGTGTGGCGCTACTTAGTTTCTTTGTGCTAGTTGCAGTTACAGTTACCAACTATGTGGTGTCAGTCCTAGTAATGCAACTATTGTGGTGCCAACTCAGTGGTGTTCTATCTTGGTGCCAGGTCTGTGGTGCTGCTCATTTGTATACCCTCACTAGGGTTTGACAAGAAGAAGATAAGTATTTTTTATCAAGGTTTATTCATTGTAGGTTTGCTCTTGTGAATATAGCTTGTTCATGGTTGTATTGGAATATTGGAAAAATTCTCTCTAAGAAAAGTTGGCTGGGTTTTTCCCCCAAGTTTGGCGTTTTCCCAGGATAAATATTTGTGTCTTCTTGTGCTTGTTTATCTGTTACTTATATACTTCAATATATGATATTGAATGTTAAAAGTAGATAAAAATACTATGGCAAATCTATTGTTAGCGGAACTAATGAAAATCTAACATCTACATGGTTCAGTTCTTGGAGGAAACGTGATGTTGCAACAAAATGATGGTTGTTTAATTGATCAGTGATTTATTGTCCAATTATCCCCTTGGAAGTAGCGAGTTTGATCTCATAAATTAGTTTTTATTGCTAAATAACTCAATATAGAAGAAATAATTGTGCTCAATTGCAATCAATCGCCCATCAAATTGAGGGATCTGTTTAGTGAATCCTCAAATAGATCAATGGGTCAAGAAAGATCACTCCTTCAAGGGATCACATAGCAAGGTACACAAATCACTTTTCCACTTTACTCAAGGCACACAAGATTCATCAACAAGTAAATGAAGTTGCAAGCAATCAACAATCTATCAAGTAAAGGGATCTGCTTCAAATAGGTTTTGAACCAATGATTGAGCCAATCTATATGCCAAATCAACAAATGCATAGTATTCAAGGAAATAAATGTGTGCTTTTTGTTTTCTAAATATGCCATTCATCTCATTTTATGATTCGTAATTGAGGGACTGAGAGTCCACTCAATTCGCCAAGACAGATGACTATTGCAGAATAAGTTTGTTTTCTGTTGTTAATGACCAACTCTAGCGACAAATTCAATGAAATAGAATTATGTTGTCCCTCTAAATACCATGGATCATTTAAAATAGTTTATCTTCCACTCAACAATAGGTTAGGTTAATTAGTGATCATGTTAGATTTTCAGTGAGCTATGGCTCATGTATTCCTTTTAAATTTTTTGTCAACAATTACTTGAACCACAACTACTGCAACAAACCAAGATCACAAGAAGAAGATCCATGCACAAGTACACAAGAAGTATTATGGGAAACCCTTCTCAACAAGGGAAGAAAACCCATCCAATCCTTTGCTATATTCCTCAAGAGAAAGACCTCCCACACCATCACCAAAACTAGCACACAAGAGGGTGCTGCAATTCTCATAATTTCAGACCACAACTTCTGAAATCATAAGATGACACAATGATAAGTGTGTTTCCTCAATGGGGATTCACCTTTATTTATATAAGACTTGTCACATCAAATGATGTGTCTATTGGCACAATAGGGCCGACCTCAATAACTCAAAATATAATTAATAATTTGCATATTAATTATATTTTATATTTCTTATCTTTTACATTAATTATTAATCACATTAAGGTGGGGCCGATCTGTACCCTTTACATTACAATTAGGGTTACATGAAGGTCTGACTCTTGAACAATATAGCAAGGTATCATATACACCCACTAGTGCTCATCCATTAGGGGCACATCAATAGGGATGTCCATATCTCTGGCTCACTGCATTACATAGAAGAACTGGTTCTTCACACGTTCACATGTGCTCGTCCACTCAACAGATCTTCTTTCCCTCTGTCTCACATAGGAGAATCATCTTAGTTTCTTGTCAACTTTGTTTCTCAGAGGAGGCTAATACATAATCTTCATTTATGTTCTCATGACGATGCACCCAACACTTTGGGATTTCACATGTTCACCTTGTGCTCAGCCACATGCACGTCTAACTCAACAAATTGCCTTTTCCCACTGGATAAACATCCAGAGTTCTTCTCAACTCTCTGAATGGAGGAGGTCATCTCTACGTTCCAGCTCTGTCTCAGATAGAAACCGCATACCCTTCTTAGGGACTTTCTCTCAGGTTTGTAAGATGGAGAAAGACTCACATAGCTGCAATGATCCACATCTCACATGTTTGTAAGCTGGAGAATGTATCACATAGCTGCAATCATCAACATTCCCTCTAAGCTAGGGAGGCATTCTTCATCATTCCAAGTCTCACATGGATGTACTTTGAACTTTGTCTTGGCTGGAATCATCAACACTCCCTCTCAACGAGGGAGACATTCTTCACCAAGTTAATTTAGTGAAGGTGTCTGCAATCTTCTCATGTGTAGAAATGTACTACATGTGTACTATTTTCCTCTGCATCATATCTCTGATATAAATATATTTCATCTCATCGTGTTTCGATCCATCAAGAAACAATGGGTTATCAAAGAGCTTTACATGGCTCTTGGTTATCATCATAAGATCCATCTCATGGTTAAGTAAATTTGTCAAAATCTTGTGAAGCCATATGGCTTCTCACATTCGATGCTATATACTCTGCTTTTGTGGTACTCAAGGCCACCGAGTTTTGTTTCCTGCTGCATCAGAAAATCATGGCAAACTTCACAATAAGACAACAACCGAATGTGCTCTTTCGGTCCACTGTACTCTCTACTCAATCTGTATCGACATATCCTGCAAACTCAAGTTCACACTGGAGGCCTATCTAAGGCCATATCCAACTGTGCCTCATATATATATATATATCTCAATACATGCTTTACTGCTATCTAGTGATTCTGTCTCGACTGACTCATGGATTGACCAAGTACATTCACTGCATAGCATGAATTTCATCTGGTGTTAACCAGATACATCAATGATCCAATCAGCTATGGATCAATCTCATCTGAATCATCATTATTCATTTTCTTCAAATATATCACAGTGGTTTTGCATTCTATTATACTGAACTTCTTTAATATTCCCACTGTATGTTTTCCTTGAATTTAGGAAAATCTCATCGGTCCTCTGTCATACTTCTTGTCCCAAGAAGTGGTGCATCATACTCATATCCTTTATCTCGAAATCAGAAGTCAAAGCTTACTTGTCTCTAACAACAGGGTTTTCTGAACAAGTCATTAAAATCAGGCTCTCTTCACCAACATGGATCAAGTGTCTCATCATTGACAACTCCCCCTGTTTGTGAGAAACATTTGGCTATAGATCTCGCTTTGTATTTCTCGACACTTCCATCAACTGTATGTCTTTCTACCTCTTGTAAGGTTTTTTCAAGCCCATACATGCCTTTTATAGCTTACTGCAAAGTTC
>JASDQU010338943.1:0-12353 GCA_032191745.1 Picea mariana
AAAAGATAAATAACTCTCATTTATATACATTATTTACAAGCTATAAGTTTTAATCTAAACTTATTAAACTCTGTGAAAATGACTGCTTTAACAAAAGCAAATAAAGAAATAACATAAGATATTTTTTTTGTTTTCTCTTTATTAATCTAAACTAAAATAGAAAAATATACTATGAAACAAAAGTATGTGGATGGTCAAAGCCAGACCATATATTTGAGTTTCAAAGACAAACAAATGACAAAAAGAAATAAACTAACATGTTAATGAGTTAATCAGCATGCACCCAAACATATGTACGATTAGAGAACATCCAACCAGCTTGTCCAAGAGGTAAACCTGCAATGAATCTTGAAACTGTTCAGAATAAATGCAGAACAGTATGTTGACTATTGAGTTTTAATAACAGAATGAGAGATGCAATTAGTCACTGTGATCTAATGATTGCAAGTAGTTGCATTAAGAAAAATCTATTAGCAAACACCCTTGCATTTAATCTTTCAATGAAAATTAAAGGAGAAATCATGTAATTAAAACTGAATAGATTATCACATGATTAATATCTGAAGCGTTATTTATGGTCACATTTATAAAGGAATTATCCCAATAACATAATAAATCATGAAGACTAAAGCTATCAAAACTTATTATCATATCAAGATAAACAAAACTTAAATGAAGATAGAATCTACAAAAAGCTAAAGCCGAAATGTGCATTGTTGTTCCATTAAAGTCTGTAAATCAAATGTCCATCTTATGCCCCAGACGAGGATGCCTTGATTACAAAAATTACAAGTATTTAAAGAGTTTAAAATATCTTATCTTGTGGGATAAGATTAAATCTCCAAAATGATTTGTTGATTACAAAATAGAGGGCAATATAACAACTCCATATCACATTGTATCTCTTAAAACTATAAAAAGTTTGTTCATGTTTACAAAAATGAGCCAAAGATATGGCTAATAAGCCTAGAAATGCTTCATATCATTTGATCGCCATAAACTGCCAGATATTCTGAAAGAAAACGATGAAATAAAGAAATTCAAATATAAATTTAACCAACATCTTCCAAATTTCAAATAAGAATAGACTGGCTACATAATCTGTTGATTTTGTAGCTAGTCTTATTTTAGCAAAGAAAATCTAATTTATTCTATATTAAAAATAATAAAATAAAAACACAATTTAGGATAAAACAAATCTTTACCTTCAACTGAAAACTCAATATGAATCATAAGACTTCAGAATTAACTACAAATTTGACATACTCAGCATTCTTTTTTATTATATTACTAGTTCTCTTCAGGTGTTTCCCGGGTCTTTGTGCATTTAGTTTGAGTCTGTGATTTTCAGTCGTTAGTGAGTCAATCTGGGCTATGAAGGCCTTGATTTTAGCTTGCAGGGAGGGCACATCTGTGTAGTATTTTTCTATCCAGATTAAACATACTTCACACTGCAGGTCCGGAACTGTTGATTGAGGGGACAAATGACTGTGTGTCAACACGCCCCCACTATCCAATGTGGAAATTTGAATGAGTTTGATCCCAGAGAATTTTTTGTCATGCTTCAGGCAGGGTGGTAGATTATCCATGAAATCATAGGGATGATCTGGAACGGTTCTATGGTAACCCGGTTCTTCCTCTTCCAAAAATCTTTCGATTTTAGAATCATAATCGTCAGATATCAATCGTTTTACCTGAGCTCGCATGAGCTTTTGTTTTGTTTTGTAGACTCCTGGAAATTAATCTCCCTGCCCTTTTGTTTTTAAACCCTATATCTATGTCACCCTTAGATGGTTTGTATGAAGGCATGTTTGTGTTCTTATTAGAGGTGTTAGGATAGGCGCGTTGTTCATGGCTATGTAATTCAAAGGTTGTCGGCTCAGCATCGGTTTGCTCGGCCATAGGATTATTAAGGATGGTCGTAACATAGGCTCCTTTAGATGAAGGAACTCCTCTGTCAGTGGTAGGGACTGTGGTTTCTTCCATCATGGGCTTATCAACCTCTACGATACTGGGTGTAAAGAAACCATTTCGGATTAGGAAGGCATCCCAATTATCATTTTGCAACTTTNTCAAACCGTGATGAAACAAACTGGAATTTAAATGCTGTCTCTTATACCTTTTCGCCATCTTATACAAACTTCTCAATAAATAATAGGGCATATTTAACTGAAACCCGATGAAATTCATCAACAAACGTATGTGATACAAGAAAACAAGACCAAAGTGACCCTCGCATGTCACGAATTGTCTCAGGATTGCTAGCAATCCATGCCACCAAGTTTTCAACAAGGACACAGGCATACCTTTATCACAACAGTTGATTTTCCTAGAGGTGAAGAACATGCTCCACGGTACCTCCTTGACCTTGGCGTTTTTAAACCACTTATGTCCGCTAAGTGGAAGATCTGTCACTTGGCCTAAAAATTCCACCGTGACCTTGACTTGAATGTCTCCTACCTTGGCTCGGTAGCCATCAAAAGAAAGGGCAAATTCTTGAGTGGTTTGCAAGTTAAAACCCTGAAATTTCTCAAGAAATTTGAGCCAGTCTTGACCCTTAAGGTCCTCCCTTGAATCATCACATAGGGGAAGAGTTTGTGAGCCATTGGGTTCAATCCTTATGACCAGGGCCATGAGGGTTCGGAAGGTAGACAGAAAAGCACAGTGAGTATGAAAGGTTTCTAGGAAAGAGAAGACCAGAGCGAAATCTTAGGCACGAGACTCATCAATACCCTAGCGCACATGAAAAGGGGTTATGTAACACAAAAGGCGTTTTACGAAATGAGTGCCAAGAGTACATACGAAACTCGAGACTTAACCTGAAGTGATGGGCTTGTCGTTTTTAGGCTGCCACCTCCCACAGGGTACAAGATACGACAAGGTTCATTCAAATTTTATCATCGTTCAACAAAGTGGAGTTGATTTCTAAGGTTTAGGTAAGGAGAAAATTCGTGAACCAAAGTGTATTGATAGGAATAGGTCTTACCAAGAGCCTCAACTATATATAACCTAGTTTAAGTTTAAAGGAGTCTTGGTGTTTTACACAAACAAAAATCAAAGCCCACTTCACAATCGATGAGCCACTTTAGAGCAATCAACAAGATGAGCTTCACAACAAAATAGCATTCATTAAAAAAAATCTATAAAGACATCTAGCTTTCATAAACCTTAAAAAAAATGGCGATACAATTATAAGTTTTAGTGTTTCGTTCATGCTTTCAGTCATGAATGAAGCACGAAAACGAAGAGGAAAAAAAAACTAGGAATAACCGAAACATCATATTTACAGTTCAAAGCTACTTTCGAAAAAAAATAACCCCATGACCACATGTAGGCAGCTACATAAATTATCATTTGTCGCTTTTTTAAAAAGTGAAAACATGTATTGATGCCAACAGGCCACTGATAAATCATTCCAAAAGAAGGCATTTTTCATTCCCTTCATTCTCAAGGAAAAATGCTCAAAGGCGGTTATAAAGTCTTCCACTGTGCTTGATTGTTTAAACTTGGTCAAATGACCTAAATAGTGGGTGTAAATGTCAAAGTGATCATAGAGCTTTGCAACAAACTAGGTCCACGCAACATACCCCTGGAGTGCATTTTTACGCCATTGCCACCATTTCCAATGTTTAGGATCTATATAGAAAATAACATAACGAAGTTTTTCCAACTCATCAGTAATGCCATGCAAAGAAAATTAATGTTATGTTTGAGTGACTCAACCCATGGGATCAGAGACATCAAATTTATTGACCTCAACTCTGGGAAGATGGGGGTCATGATGAAAGGAGTTGGATTGAAAGACCATAGATGGGTATTCCGAGGAGGAAGTGCCCTGGGAGTGGTTTAACAACTGGTTAATAGTAGACTTGAGGGTGTCAAATTCACCCATGAATTTGGCATCCATGGTGTCAAATCATTGTAGGACTTGGTCCTAAAATTATGCAAAGAGAGAATTGATGGAAGCAATATTATAAGTCGCTTGTTGGATGGTCTCCTTCTTCTGGGTGATGGCAGTTTTGAGAGTGTTGGCCATTTGGATAGGAGGGGTGATTGGAAGGGGAAATTAGTGGTGGGACCACATAAAAGAAAGACTTATAAGTGATAGATACCATGATGATCGGGGGAAAAAGGGGAATACAATGGGATAGGTTGCAAATAAGGGCATCGGAAAAGGGGTCGGGTCCACTATAAAAAGGGATTAAAAATGAGAGGTACCACTGCGATTAGGGTGAGGAGAAGAATCCAATGGGATAGGTCCCAAATAAGGGTGTCGTTGGGACCACTTGATCCAAAAGGCTCTAGGAATGCTAATAGAGATCCAGGAGGATCCATAATGCTTACAAAGGTCTAGGAGGATCTAGAAAAGATCAAAATTTGACTGTCTCAAATTCTCTTGAAAACCACTTTATTGTGTATATCTCGACAATAGCTTTCCAATGACATAAAAATCACCTCAAATGGAGTTCATATGCAAAAGTTATGGATGGTCAAAGTTCAAGTCAAATTAAGAAAAGGTCAAAGATCAAAGTCAAGGTGACATGTGTCACCAATGCAAAGGTGACATGTGGCATGACCATACAACCATACAGTGTTGATGTGGCACATTGTACATCCAACCAAGGAGGTGATTGAGAAATGTGTGTGGCATAGGTGGACCAATTGCAGATGGGCACGTGCCAATGATAGACCAATGAGAGGCTGCCATGTGGCAACCTCCCATTGGCCATTTATGGGTAAGGTTGTTCAAAATTTGGGAGGCCAAAGGATCAAACCTACTACCTCCCATAACCCTACACAAGCATCCATTACCATTGTGCCAGACACATGAGTCTTAACCATATATGTGGCGACTTATATTTAAGGTTATTTAAGGTTTTGAATGGGCGGAAAAAAAGGGTCAAGGGCTAAGTCCTCGACCCATAATATATGATCGCATGGGATCTGATATGACCAACACACATATTCCATGTGGGTCATGAACTATATTCCATGAATAAATCTGCCAACGCATATATATAACAAACACCATAACTATATTTCATATGGTTTAAACAAAATAATATATATAATGTGGTCGATGGGGCTTGAACCCACGACCCACTATATAATGTTTCAACGTCTTAAGTGTTACGCCATTGGCGCCTCCTATTACGGAGATTCTTCCAGATTTAGAATTAAGTTGCCAAGTTTTTGCATGGTGGTTTCAGGCCCGTGACCTATATATGAGCGTGTGGTACAAATCTTGACACACATCCCAATGTGGGAACAGATTYYGAGGTGGACATAGATCCCAATGTTGGAACGAATCTTGAGGGYRTATAGATGCATCRTTTTGTATGTAAAGAGAGGATCCAAGTTTGGTATTGTCTCCATTTGCGTGACATGAGGTATTTTGACTACATATAGGCATGTTTATACTCATTTTTCTCGTTTTCTCGAGAGGAGTTCAATGGTGATGTTATTTTTGTGTTAAGATGTTGTTTTTAGAATTATTAGTCTAGATTTCCATTAATGAGCACCATAGTGCATCGTTTGGCACGTAAAGAGGGTAAAATTGAGTCAGTTCAACATATGGTTGACTTTCTACTATTTTTTCTCGAAATTTCACAAGGAATTCAATGTTAAACTCTATATTTGAGTTTGATCGGTGAAATTAAAGAGAGTCCATCAAATTGGCTTTGTAAGTCCATGTTGTACTGTGATTTGACATTGTGAGATTATGAGAAGTAGTCTCACTATCTAAAGGGGACTTGAAGATGAAGTAAAATATGTCATCAATATTGTATAATTTGAGCTCTTTTACTTTCTGTTATGGTATCTCATAATACTTCAAATTAATCATGAGTTTATGAGATTTTGAATAAGAAGCACATCATTATTTTTCTGCAAATTACCTCAATACGATCAATAATTATTATGAATCAAGTTAGATGCTAAAATGGGATTTTAAATATTATAATTGGTATCTAAGGATTTTCGGATCAAGCGACATCAGAGCTAGTTTTGACATGTATTTGCAAGTTTTTTATGTGATGAGGTCCAAGACTTAAGTTGGCAAATATTTTGAATTCTCTTGTTAAGAGAAAAAAATGAATAAACCTCTCATGAAGTTAAGGCTGCATAAGAACATCAACTGACAAATTCAGAAGGAGAATTGTGAATTAAGGATGCAACTACAAACTCTCAAGGAAGAGAAGCAGAAGTTGCAAGATCGAATGATATGTCATGAGGAATTCCATAGAGGTATTTATCATGAGTTGGAAAGGAATTTGCAAACCAAGGATCGGGTATTGGCACCATCAACATCAATCCATGAAGATTGGCAAGTTGAGAATGTAAAGTCTTCGATGTAAGAGAAACTATCTCTTTCAAAAGGCATGATCGAGAAGGATGATTCTTTGCATTATTCTTTTTCCCATCAAGATGGAGAATGCTCAAGGATGGTTGAAGCAAGGAGAACTTCAGATGAAGAGGTCCTTCATAAGCAATTATTCTTATCTTCCATCCTACAGAAAGGTAACAGATCTAACATATCTTTAGAGAAATATGTGCATTCTAAAGAGGGAATGAAAACGTTTCCCACTAGTAAATGGTCTATGTATCCATGTGCTTCCTATGGAACTAGTAACCATAATTTGGAGAAATGTCGAAGAATACAGTCTGTGAAAGATAAGACATCCAAGAAGAAGGCTAAAGGTAAATTTCATTTCTCAAAGCAGAGGAAAAGGGGGAATTACAAGAAGGGATCGTGGTTCCAAGATGGGAAAAAGACACTCTGCTCTTATTGTGGTAAGAGTAAACATTAGATTGAGAAGTGTTGGGCAATTTATCCACACTTATATCCAAAGCAAAACCGAAAATATGTAAAGGCACTTGCCAAAAGACAAGCAACAACCTCAGATGAAGTTTATAGTATTGTTGAAAGATTTGAGAAAGAATACTTCCTAATGGTTGGTTTTAATAGGGTGACATATCAAGACATGGAGGAATGGTTCGTGGAAACTAGCTCATCTCGCACATGACTAGGATGAGATCAATATTCCTGACTTTCTCAAAGATCAACACAAATTGCTATCTAGGATCTGGAACTAACACTAGAAAAGCAATAAAGGAGTCTGGATATGTAAGATTCTAGCTCGAGTCGGAAGGATTTCTAGGAATAGAGCATATGTTATATGTTCCAGATTTGAAAGTAAACCTACTCTTAGTTGCATCTTTTGAAGATGAAGGATATGTGGTCGCATTCTAGAATGGCCAGGTACTTCTGTATTCAAGGGAAGATACTCAAGACCCATCAATAGTGCTTGGTTTTTGCAAGGAGAGGTTATATAGGTTACTGGGAAGACCTATAATCTGGTCTAATGGTTTCTTGAATTCAACATCAGATTATGCGTTAGATTTAGGAGTGACTGGAAGGGGAAATGGGTGGTGGCAGAAAAGAAATACTTATAAGTGATAGGTACCATGGAGATTAGGGAAAAAAAGGGAATACAATGGGATATGTTGCAAATAAGGGCATTGGGAAGGGGGTCGGGTCCACTGAAAAAAAAAAGGATTAAAAATTAGATGTACCACTGCGATCAAGGCGAGGACAGTAATCCAATGGGATAGGTCTCGAATAAGGGCATTAGTGGGACCACTATACTTTATTTTTACTCATGTAGAGTTATACTCTGATTTGAATAATACTACAATGGTGAAATGCCCAAATTATTAACAGGAAGAAATGTGTAGTAATTTTGCAACCCAGATGTAGGAGGAAATGTTGCACGACAATAGATCTTGTATGTTTCTATTTTGTTTACGTCCCAGGGGCTAGGGTGTTCATGGTTTTTATAGACAAGGGTTTTCCCTATGCTATAGCTCTCTGATATACATGTGAGGTTGAATAGTAGTACTCGACCCAATATCTCAGGGCACCAACTAAGGAGGATAAATTGTACCCTTAGCCATACTACCTGATTATCTAACTACTAGATAGTATCTTCCTGAGTGTTGTTCTCGGTGGCACTATGGCAGTCAGGCAGTCGATCGGTTGATCCATGGAGGGTTTCAGGATACCTAGGTCAGTACCTATACAAGTGTTGTCTGATGCACTTCCACTCGAAGGGGTACCAACAGGGGTTACAAAGGTGTCCAACAACGTGAAATTAAAAACCTCTTGTATTTCCTGCATGTATGCTTCCCCGGATGTGGATTTATGCATTGAACGACATCATGCACAATCCTTATTTTAATCTCCACCAAAACACATAGCCATTATAGATTGTGTCTACTCAAACACATCTTCTTGAAGATGTGGACATCTAATGCCAAGTAAAACTTGATTACTAGAGTGGATACAATCATGGTTACATTGAGCATTCATATGACCACATCCAAGGGCCAAAATCGTATACAACACAATACATGAATTCGATTAGATATTTCAAGTTTTTGTATGATGCATTTTAGGAAGTGGTGATGATTGTTACACTCTTGTAGCTTTGAGTCTTCCAATCTCCTTTTTCGTCTTATCAATTGTTTCATTTCTTACACAAAAAGTTTATTTTATTTGTTACACAAAGAGTGTATTAGTCTTGATTTTATAGACTCGACAACATGTTAATGTTTAATAGGGAATATAGTTGCTAAAACTTAGTACACCCAACCTTAAGCTTCACTCTAGATGTAAGAAAGGATGACATACCACTACCCACAATAAAACAAACTCTGAATGCTACTTATATATTTTATCAAAACCCAAAATAAAACAAGCTCCATCTACAAACATGTTACTCAACCTAAAACCCAAGCAAATATTAAACTCTAATTAATTTTTTTTAAGTAAATATTAAACTCTAATTAAATTAAAAAAAAAAACAAATCTTAAACTCGAGCGAAAACTAATATCGATCGCACGATGTTTAATGTCAAGGGGATGTGGAGTCTTAAATTGAAAAAGTTGTATTCTGCTTGAAATTATCACAATTTGTCAACGAAAACGAAAGCTTGGTTTGTGGTAAAGTGCAGGCCACCACTAAGCTTGGTTTTGCTACTTCTGGGCGTGAGATCGCGCTGCTTGGCCGATCGGTATTGCTGTGTTTTGACAGAAATTGTTTGCTACTAYAGAAATTGTATAAAAATAGTTAGTCGGTTAGAATGCAAAGAGCCCAAAGCATTTCACTCCTACGCTGAGGGAAACCTTCACGTTTGGGTGTTGGGCTTTTATGGTCTCAACTGCCTCAGGGCTCAAGTTGTCGGTGTCCAGAAGATCTACCGTGGAGCTTGCCGCCGACATGGTCATAATCGATCTGTGCCACCGTGGAGCTTGTCGCTGACAGCTTGGATCTTTGTCACGTGGTTAGTGCCAAACCGTCTGATTCGCGCCTGCTCTGCTCCCGTGTAGTCGTCGGATCTGTGCCACATGGAGCTAGAGGTGTATGATCCATACCATTTTGGTCGTACGGTCTAACCACTGAGCCGTCCAATTATCGACACATGGTCTCTTTCTTGATGTAGATTTACGGTTGGGAGAGAACCACGTGTCGATGATCGGACGACCTTGATTTACGGCTATAAATAGGCCACGTGTTGAAAATCGGACAGTTCTACGCTAGGGTCAAAAGAGCACCACGTGTCGACAATCAAACGGCCCCGATCTACGCCCTGTAGAGTGCCACGTGGTGCAAATCGGATGGGTCAAATCTACGGCCAAGAGAGTCCTATGTGTCGATAATCGAACGGCCTAGATCTATGAATTGGAGAGCGCCATGTGTTCAAGATCGGATGGTCAAGATCTATGGACTGGAAAGCACCACGTGTTTAAGATTGAATGGCCAAAATCTACGACCTAAATAATAACATGTGTCTACAATAGAATGAACCTATTAACATACCGTACAATGAAAATGGTACGAATTTTAAACCTAGCTCCACGTGGCACAGATCCGACGCCTACAAAACGGTTCTCGTGGCGCGAATTGGACGGTATATCGACACGGTTGGTTGCAAAGACCCCTGGTGCATGTTTCATGGCAGAGGAGATCACAAGTATGATGCTGGCACTTCCATTCACATTTTTCCATGCAAGGCCTTCATAAGCTTCCGCATATAAGATCGCAGCTACGATGAAGGCAACGTTTTTGGCAGGGAGGACAAATCTCAGAGCAATCGGCCATGCACCGGTGGCCACATGGAAGAGCCCTGAAGCACCGTTCCAAGCAAGGAATGTGTGAAGTACCTAACTTGCATGACCTGCATGTTCCTCTGCAAATATGTTCACATCCTGGCCTCAGGACCTTACCACAGGGCTGATCACAAATAAATTTATTGGGGTCTTCAGAGCATGGCAACGTTGCCCGATGTCCACATTGCAAGACTTTGATAACATTTGCTTTACAGGGTCCACAAGGTCTTCGACATTGCAGATGGCACCCTCGACAGCATTGGAGCAAGGAAGAGCTATGCGGTGGCCACATCTAGGTCGAAGACTCTTCGAGACGGGCATCTGTTAAGGAGGACAATATGTGGGGAAATGGCATATCTCCGTGCACTGATGGCCACATGTCACGCATTTTTTCGGACAAGGCTTGGGGTATATGAT
Organism: Picea mariana; assembly: GCA_032191745.1. Classification (NCBI taxonomy): domain Eukaryota; kingdom Viridiplantae; phylum Streptophyta; class Pinopsida; order Pinales; family Pinaceae; genus Picea; species Picea mariana. The sequence goes on from JASDQU010338943.1 coordinate 10,589, forward strand.
TGAGTCATGGTCAGATGGATGACACTGACTCGGGCAAGCAAGGCCGCATTTTAACTGATATTCACATGGTCTTCTGCAACCTCCGTCCTCCATTTGTCTGAAATCTTCGGCTAAAGAGACTTTTATTTCTGTTTGTGGATGGTTTTGGCAAGTCAGTGTTAATGCCCGTCCAACGGAATTGGAATTCTCTAATTTCTGAATTATTGACTCCCACATAGTACTTTTAGATGCTAGAAGCTCTGCATTGCCAAAGATGTAAAGCCCGGTCTTGGCTCTCGACAGTGCCACGCAGACCCTGTTCACTATCTTGAGAAACCCAATATTTCCTCTCGACCCTCCAATTACCAGCATTTTATTGCTCCTCACCAGAGATAATATGATAATATTGGATTCTTCTCCTTGATAATTATCCACAGAACAAACTCGAGGAGTAGGTGAACCGACATCATATATCTTCTCGTTTTGGCTATTCCTGGGACAAAGGCGGTCACTCAGGTGTGTTTGAATTTCGGTCATCTGGCCTTTATACATTGTCAGAACTGTAATGTCGCTGTTCTTATATCCTTGTCTCAGAAGATAAACACAAAGTTCCACGGCAAGCCGCGCTTCGCTTATGTTAATCTTGCTGTTGGTATCCACGATCTGGGATTCCATGGCTTGATGATCTAAGAAAACACATCATGTCTAATTCCTTTGATGTTTTCATACTTGGTCACGGTACAGTGGTCCTGCAATAAAGGATAGATATCAGATATTAATCTTGAAATTGCGGGTCTCATTCTTCTCTGGCATCTTTGGGTTACGTGCTCGATCCCTCCGCTTATCAATCTCTCAAAGAGGGAAACGTCCAATTTGTATTTGGTGCCTAATTCACATTCTGCAACAGAAGGACGCAACTGCAAGTGATCGCCAAGGAGAATGAGATGTGAAGGAGCTAATGCACAGCAGAACACGGGCCTCCAAAACCTCGGCAGCCTCTTCTATCTTCTATCACCACTATTTCTTGCACAATAACTTTACAACCTAGAGACTTATTTCTGCAACTTTTCACAATATACAAAAATCTACTCTCTAAGCTCTCATCTACTGTACATAATAGGATTGACTCTCAAATATACTTATATTCCTGGGCTCTCGGGTGAGAGAGTGAAGCCCAAACTTTCTCAAAAAACAAAAACACAAGACAGAATACTGATGGCACATGAATATTACCAGTGAAGGCCACACAGAGGGCATGTCAAAATGCACGCTGCAGAACTCATAAGCTGTCAAAATGCCCGCTGCAGAACTTAGACATTTTAGAATTTTCTTGCAGATAATTGAATGCACAGATTGTCTTATACAGAGGGTGTAGTTGGCTAATTAAGGAAACACCTCAGATATATATATATATATATATATATTTCACACATCTCACTTGCCAGATTTTAAAGAAAATCCCATTTTGTCACCAGTAAAATTGATGGTAGATTCACACTGTACCAGCTCTGGTTGGCAGTCACTACCCCTTTTTAATACCACGAGATTTCTATTATTTGATTGCTTCCACTTAACATTTTTGACAACGTGTTTGTCTAAAAATAAAGAGGCCGGGAGATAGATTAAGCTTTAAGAAAGGTGGGAGAAGGCCCAATTTACTGTGATCATGTCCGTCAAAATAAAAATAAAAATGGATGAATCAAATATATTCTTGAAGTCTTGTTTAGCTGTGAATGACATGAATACTGCTCTTTTATAAAACATTGCCATTGAAGTCTTGTTTGGC
>JASDQU010338949.1:746-11709 GCA_032191745.1 Picea mariana
TCCTACGGTTTGCACTGTTGGCGCGGTTGCGCCCGGTGCTGGGTTTTCACGCTATTTATTGCATGTGTGCTAGGTTCAATGGAGGGGGGTGCAATTTGTAGATGCAGAGACAACAAGCTTGAAGGGGAAGACTTCCAGGAGGCCTAACTTCTTCGTTTTTCGACCGATTGAGGTGTCGAAAGAGCCCAGATAGGGGTTTTTGGACGCTCTGAAGCCATAGGAGCAGTCAGAACAGAGTTATACTGAAGGGAAACCAAGCCAAAGCCATTTTGACATAGAGAAGCTTTTGAGGAGGAGACACTGTTGGACCATTTCTGGGAGCTCCGGATGTCCGTTTTGCGTGCTGTTTTCTTTGCAGGGTTCTAGAGATATGGAAGAACATGACCAGATCAGTCTTGTAGCCATTTGGCATTGCAATGATGTACTTTTGAGCTTTTGAACAGAAATAAAGAAGCCTCCCCCACAGAGACAAAGGCCCGGAGACGTAGGCAAAGTTGTGCCGAACTCCGTTATCAATCTGCATATTATGGTTTGCTGTCTTTTATTGCATTTCAGATCTGCACATATGTATATGGCTGTTATAATTCTTCTTCTTTTCTCATTCTTTCACTAAGTTTCTCAAATGGTTAATTAACGCATGCAAAATTAAAACTCAACCATAAGTTATTAAAAGATCCTACGGATCAAGCACCATTACATTGGGCAATCCATCTCACCCCTTGAGTGGATTAGCAAATAATTCTTTCACCATTTTCATTCAAAGTTGTAAGAAGAGCTTATTTGTGGGGGTCCAAGAGCCCTCTCTTGGAGGAAGAAGGGACTCATAATCCTCTTTCTTCTTGGTGTTTTCTTTCACTAATATAAACCTTATCATTGGTGATATGGGTCTTATTGTTTATTTTGTTCTTATGTCCCTATGCTCACTAAATTAGTTGTTGTTTTATTTCTTAGTTTAATTCTTAGTTGTTCTTTTATATTTCTTTCTCTAACCCTTTTCCTTGTAGTTGTCCTACTTAGCAAACCCAACTAAGCTTGCAAGCACCTCCATTTTGCTCATCTAGGTGGAAAAAGAGGCGCAACACTCCTGGTTTGTCTTGGGTGGGGGGTTGTGTGCAAAAGTTGGGATTTGTCACTGAGAATCTCCCTGATGAAAAGAACTAGGCACCTCTGATCCTGATACCGGAAGAAAGTAGAGAGGGAGTCCCCTAAGTCCCTATAAAGGCAATAGTAACGTCCTCGGATCTCATAGTAAATGGGACACCGAAAAATGAGGTCTCTCTCTATCTCTGGCTCCTGTAGGTGACACATCTGACATATCCTATCAGAACGTGGGATATGGTGATCAGTCTCTATTCGAAGTCGATGAGAACTAACCTGGATCTGTCCCAAAGGTATCCTGAGTGAATGCATCCAATGTCTGTACATGTATGGGGGGCAGATAATGATACTATCCTACAACTCCACGAAGTGCTCTAAGTAGAATTATATCTTTGGGCCTAGGATCGTCGGTGGTGAGGTCTAGGTGACCTGAATATATAATCTGTATATGTCCTCTGTGATGTCTCGGTTCACAATCTGTCTAGTTGGCAAGAGATGGGTCGACGCATTTAAGTACCTGAAGAGGGGAAGGCGCTGTGGGGAGATGGTCATCGAATGGAGAATTCTAGACGCTTTTGAAAACCATCCTCGTGTCCGGCTTGTGGAGTGATTTGAGGCGAGGACCTCCGAGGAGCAAAGTGCAAGGTAGGGGTATCGTTCCCTCCTGGAATTAGAGTTCCTAAAAGATTTAACTTTGAGAATGAAGGAGATCAAGCAAAAGATAACCTCGAGGCAGAATGGTTGGACATCGAACTCTGCCTGTATAAGGACTGTGGGACTGTACATTTGCATCTAATGATGCGTCAAAGAAGCAAGGTCTAGACTCTCTCCAATCAAGCCCAATCTGTTTGTATCAAACTCGGTCCCTAGATCTCTGAGCCATAGAGAATTGTGGGTCTGATAATTTCCTCCATGAGGTCGAGTTTGGACGAGATGTCTTGAAACTGACCTTGGAAACATTGTATCTCGATTCTCGATGAGGGCTAGGGACCCATATCCTTTGTTGAGCTGGGGTTGGAGGGCTTGCCGCATACCAAAATGAGGTCCCATGCACTAGACTCCCAAGTAGGTGTAAGTTGTGTTGATCTCAATCTCTTCCCTTCTGAAGTAGAAGTGTAAGTCTGTGAGAGTGTGTTTTGAAGCATTGAAGATCATGACCTTAGTTTTACCTAAGTCGACCATCAATTGTCGAAGGTCACAAAAATTGGCTAGGGCATCAATATACCTTTGTAGGCCCTCAATAGTAGAGGCAAACAAGATCAGGTCATCAACGAAAAGGAGTATGGAGATCAACACTTGATGGAGGAGACAACCATCACCATCCAAAATGTGGTTGTGGAGGAAAGGCTTTGGCTAATCAATGTAGATTTTGAAAAGAGTTAGCGAGAGGGGGCATCCTTGTTTTACCCCAATGTTATTCTGAATCAAATCGTAGAGGCTGTGAGCCAACCTGAGACGTCCCAAAACTGACTCATACAATCTCATGATGGCTGCTAGGAGGGTCTCATATATGTTGATGTTGCGAAGTCTCTAGAATAAAGCCTCTCATGGAATTGTATCAAATGCTTTTTAGAAGTCTACAAAATAACAATAAACCCTCAAAGAGCAATGATGGGCCTCCTCAGTAATGGTTATGAGTGTGAAAATGTGATCGATTGTCTGGTAATTCGGGCGGAAGCCTGCTTGTCCTTTAGCTTTGAGATGGCGTCTATCCAAATCGTTAGAGAGCTGCTAATGTAGAGTTGTAGCATAAAAGTTGGAGAAGGTATGTCCCACCATGATAGTCCTGTAATTGTTTGGATCCGAAATATTGCTTGATTTGTGAATAGGGTGAATGATGTGTCTTGTCCAGGAATGGGGGAATTGAACATACAACATGGTTAAATAAATCAACAATATGTGAGTCAAGGGAACGAATTCCATGCATAAGGAATTCGGCCTAGAGGCCTTCTTCATCTGCTGCTATGTTGGTGCTCATAGCTCTAGTTGCTCTCCTTGTGTCTCTCTCCGAAAAAAGATGGCAAGAAGAGGGTGGGCAACGAATGTGGGTGGGAGGTTGCTCGGGAATGTCGTAAAGGGAGGTTGTGTGGGAGAACATGGCTTGGTGGTCTAGGTCGGGCGAGATGGCACGATGTTTAGGAAAAATGGTACGTTAGAAGGATTTCGGGGAGTGGCGGAGGGTTGAATAAAGTTCATGCCTCCTTTGGGAGAGGAACATTCTCTTTTTATGACAGAGTTGACTATAGGTTTTACGAAGGCTGGGGGAGGATGATGGGTCATGAGTGAGGGTGAATTAGAGTTGCTTGCAGAGGATTTTGCATTCATCGTCGAACCAACGATTCAATGGGGTAGGAGCCAGGGGTGGGCTTATGGGTGTGCTGACGAGTAGAGTGGGGATAGGGATCAAGAGCTGTCGCCTCGAGAACCTTGGAGAGTATCTCATATTTGGCTGTGGTCGTGTCCAATGAACTAAAGTGTGAAATGGGGGGGAGCAACTCTTTAAGGTGGGTGGTATATAAATTGGCATAAACTCTATCGAAAAGGAAGGAAGCGAAGGGTGTTGGTGGGGGGGAGTTAGGAGGTGGGGGGCGGAGGGGAAGGTGATGTTGAGAGGGAGAAAGTGAGAAGGGCATGGTCAACCATAGGGAGGGGGGAAACAAAAAGGTGCTAGATGCGAGGGAGAAGATCTTGGTTGGCCAGGACGTAGTCGACCACACTGCCCCCCGCACTATGGGGGAAAACAAGTGAAATCCCCAGATCTTAGAAAACATGGGAGCCGGTTCAAAATAAATAAATCATGTGATTCACCTAGCTGTAAAAGGTGTTCCCCATATCTTGTTAGGGGCCCAGTCCTATCTGTTGAGCTCCTATGAAGGTCCACAGGTCCCGACTCTATCCCCTATAGGAAAAGTGCATCCTCCACTCTATCATGAAGGGGTACGTGTATGTCTTTGGTACGAGCATTGAAGTCACCTAGAACAATTACCTCCTCAAGATTGGAATAGTGGGAAATATCATTGTAAATATCAAGGAACGAATCTCCATTAGACTCACTATGATGTGCAAAGTGTGAAGAGGTTGGGGGGAAATGGAAAACTGCAATGTACCTGTCTCGAAGTATGGTGCTAAACTGATGAACCCAGACCCACAAAAACCTAACATGCTCGTCTAATGTCACCATAGTAACCCGACTCTGAAGGGAGTCCCGTATGAGATAGGCTACACCCTCGGATCCTCTGACACTGTCGAACCTTGTCTCCTGTAGACAAGACCATACCCAACGGTAACCATGAATCTAAGGTGGTGTTCGCATGGGGCTTGTGTGAGTCTCTGTGAGGAAAAGGTGGTCACGGGACCCGATCGCATCATGGAGTGTGCTCGGTGAGGACCAAAAAGCACCATTACAATTCGAACAACCAATGGAGATGGTGGGAAATCTCCCCCAAACATGTCCCCTATTTGGGTGAGAGTGTCATTTGGACCAGGGAGGCCTGAGTCCCGGATGACGGCCCAAAGCTCATAAATGACTACCCATTTTCCCTCTTTTCGTACTATTGTGATTAGATCCCTAGAATGTTTAAGTTCTGCTTGCTGGGTCCTGCTGAGGTATGCTTCAAGGAAAATCTTATGTGTAGTTGGGAGCTAAAACAATCATCTTTTAGCCCGGAGGGTTCTAAGGCGATCCTCTAGAGATCGGAAATGGAGGAGAAGTGTGGAGTCGGGCCCCATCCATGCACGTTCTAGAGTAATGCCCTTCAGGTCCAAATTGTTGTGAAGGAAGGAAGTGCCTACCTGTAATCGGTCTGATGAGGCTTCAGGAGGGGGGAGCCCATGTACTCTGAGGTTAAGTTCTCAAGTACGATGGAGATGTTCCTTGTTGAGTTTTGCTTGTATCACCCCCTCTACTTCTACAAGTTGCTGAGGTTGTTCTCTTTTTCGAACCACATCAACCCAAGAGTTAAGGGTTTTCTGTTGTGTTTTCGTCTCTTGTTTAAGGAGGGCTTGTTGTGATTTCAGTTCCTCTAGCAAACTTCTGATTTTTGATTGGAAGTTGGGGCAATCTGCTCGTGTATTTTGCAGGTGTGCATTTCTTGGTTTTTTTTATTTCAAAAACCAGTTGTTTGAGCTCTAGTACCTCTTCATGGAGTTGTTTATTCTCTTTGTCTAGGGAGTCCACCTTCCACAACAGATATTTAACTTGGGATGTCAAAAACGAGAAAACTCTCTCCATGGCGATATCGATAGGGATGTAGATACGTCCCACGGGGCTACTAGGGCTATTGAAGGGCCAATCCTATATTGGTTGGTCTGCTACAACCTCGGGCTGTTTGTCAGGGGCTCCATTGGGCCCTCAAAGTCACCCTCCAACTAACTTGTGATCTGACGTAATACTCATCCTGCACAAACCCTTTTCACAATGGTGTGACCGGTATGTATGCAGACAGAGGTGTCTTTATGACGACTCACGTTTTCTTCCCTCGATTGAACATCTTGTAGATAGTCGCAAATCCTCTTCTGGTGCGACCTTGCATGCAGACCTTCGCTCACGTTTTCTACCGTCGACAGAACAACTCACAGAGTCACAAGTCCTCTTCTGGTGTGACCCTACATGCAGACCTTTGCCCATGATGGCTCGACCCTGTACCTGCTCGACCCTCGACGAAGCTGCTTGAGAATCTGCTCAACTCACAATCTATGCTCAACCCTTGACGGAATTTGCCTCGACGAGATTCGTCGACCCGACACCTGCTCACCCTCGACGAATTCTACTTGACCCTCGACGGGATTCGTCGACTTTGCACCTATTTCAATGCTCACCCCTAAACGAAATTTGCCTCGATGAGATTCATTGACCCTGCACCTGCACCTGAAATTCTGTTCGACCCTTGACAAGATTCATCAACTTTGCACTTGTTCCAATGCTCACCCCTTGACGAGATTCATAATTGCTCGCCTAGGGGATGTCTTGACGAGATTTGGAACACCAATAATAAGTTCTAGCAATAATAATTTGCACATCTCCTTTCTCATATAGAATAATACATTCTGTCTTCTGCAACTTTGTGTTATTGTGTATGCATATGTTATATGGTATCGGAGCCAAGTTGGCATCTATAGGTTCAGAGCTCAACTAATTGTATTATTATTGGTTCAGAGCATCTACAGGTTCTATAATAATAATACCGATTTTGTAATGATTTGAGTAGTCATGGGTTGAAAGGAAATTGCATTGCTAGCAGACACACCAAGAATATTTATCAATGGCCTGCCTTTAACATTTGTCCAACCATCACATACAATGGATACCCCATATTCGTTCTAGTCATTTGTAAATTGTTCCAGAGCACTATGGATTTGGGTTCTTTCCTTGTCAAGTCCCATGGTTCTAGCTTTGTCATACCCAAGGCTCCGATATCCTTTTGAGGCACCATTGATGGCTTGTACCATTTCATGCCAATTGGGTGAGCAAAGAACATTGAATGGTATGCCACATGCATAGAGAAACCTAGAAATTTTTGCATCCATGTCATCCCTACAACCTTGGTCAAGGGAATCTGATATTGTTCTACGTCTTGAATGCAAAGGTGAGATTCCACTGGCATGGGGTGATGGGGATCAACCACCAAACATTCTTTGTGAGCCTTGTTGCCGTCCTTATACACACTTGCAAACGTGAGCTAAGTCCGGCTCACTTAGTGTGTCCTTGGAGACAGAATTCCTAGGTTCACAGCCCACACTGTCACTTTGACCAGAACCTCTTCCGTCTAGGCTCACTCCTAGGGAAGCCAAGGGGGGTAGTCCCTAGTTTCTAGATTAGTTTTAGAGTTAAGTTCTAGGAGTTGATTTTAGTTTGTTAGAGTTTGGGGGGAATTCTAACCTAAGATGCTAAGGCAACAATGCAAGATGCAAGGTTAGTATGTTAGGCAAGCCTTTTCCTAGGGCAACTAAGACTAGTGCCTAAGATTGGGCAAGGGGTCAACTAAAGTTAAGGGGTGATTCGTTACAAGTAGATTACAAAAAGAATAATTAAATCAAATGTTGAGTACAAGATTTACACTTAAAGAATGCTAGAATACAACAAACAAGCTAACCACTTAAATTATTTTGTGTGCAGGATACAAGGAGATCAAAGCAGCACATTACATTTATGAGATCATCATCAATACATCAACAAATAAGATTTATGAGTCTTAAACACAAGTATTATGATGATGAAGAATACCCACTCTTAGTTATTAAACCCACGAAAAGTTTTATAGTTTTTAGTCCAAGGTTGGATTATTAAGGTTTCTTAAGATTATCAAGTTTTAGTTACCTTTACTAAGCTTTCACCAAACCCTCCTCTTCCTATTGCGAAATGGCTGCTGGATGCTCAAGATAGTGTAGCAACGAGGCTAACCCTAGCTGTCACAGTCAGCCCAAAGCATTGAGTTTTTACGGAAATGACACTCCTTCATGCCACGAGACCGTCCCCGGCCTATCACTGTCCGTTGCCCTCCTTAATACCCGTTTTAGATGGTGAAGATGGGGGTCTAAGGTACCTTAAAGAGTCTATTAAGTTATTATATTGATTAGGTAGACATTTAGGAGTGTTTTTATGATCTTATGACACTTTTAAAATGTGATTTAGTGACTTGGCCGAAACTTACTTCAGCCTAAAAAGTGTCGTTGAGCTTACAAATGAAAGGGCATTAACACATATATGCTATGTGAGAGCAAATCAATTAGTTGCACCAATAGATAACTTGCAAAGTAAAGGAAGAAATTACAAGGGCAAGAACAACTTGCCAATCAAGAAAAGAAGGACGATCACACTTATCTTATGTTCGAGAGCATTTAGATATGATCATTAAGTGTGAGAAAGAAAAAGATTTAAGTGTTTGCCTACATTATCAACTTATCAATGAAATTACTTCAAGCATGTGGCAAATGGCCTTAATAGATCATAGCAATAAAGAAAAACGTCATTCACTTATTGAAGCATTTAAGCATTTAGGATTTTAGATTTAAGCATTTAAGATAAAGATTAAACTTTGAAAAGCTTTAAGCATGCAAATAGATCTAGCTAAGTTGATTATGCCCAATAGGCTTAAGCTAGAGACTAATTATGTGTGAGATCTAGATCTAGAATATTTTAGAACATTAAGCACTTGGATCACAATCACACATTAAAACCCTAACCTTACCACTTGGGGTATTTCTCTCCCAATAGGTAGACAATTAATTAGCTTGCTTAATCTTTAGGAGATATTGAGAAAAAGATAGAGGAAAGATAACAAGAAGGACAAGCTAGCTAGCAAACAAACAAATGAAAAGCAAACAAACTAATCCCCACGTCCTAGGCTTGGAGGATGCCCAACATCAACCAAGCCCCACGTCTTAGGCTAAAAAGGGCAAGAAAAATGCAAAAATCAAAAGATCTATGCTATAAGTCCTAGCTACCCCAAGGCTCACACGTGGGAGGAGGCTGTACCACTCCCTCTCCCACAACTATGAGCCATTAAAAGCAAGAAAGAAGGAGAAGAAATGAACAAAAATGATGAAAAAATTGAAGAAGGAGGTTGAGAAATAGCTACCAATCCCTTTGGGGGGTCTTTGAGTGTTGTGTGGATGCCTTTGGGTAGCCAAAACCCCTCTCAACCAGATCTGAACCTGCAAAAACCAGCAAGGTATCCTTGCTAGAAATGCTACACACAACCAAAAGAGTGAAGAAAAACTTTTGCTTTTTTAGGGCAAAAATTCTTCTTAAGAAAAATTTATAATATTTGATAAAAATGACCTATCTTGCTAAGTTAAACTAGCTGAAATATGTATGGAAATGAACAACAATATAGAAGAAGAGTAAGAGTGAGAAAGGAATGGAGTTTGTATGTGTCTCAAGGAAGCCTTGTTGCTTGAGGAGTTCCCAATGAAACCCTTGAAGCTAAACCTACAAAACTCAAGAGGTGATGTGCATACAAGAGATAATATGTTGCATATACTAACAAGATGACATTTCAATCCTATCTAGCATAACAAGATATATAGATCTACAAGCATGTGCATTACTAGATCTACCCAAATAACATTTTACCTTAGGATCAAATGGATGCAATCACCAAAAAAATTGAACAACTTTACCTCATGTGTATGGCAAGAAAAAACATTTGCATAACTCTTTCAATAATCCTCCAAAGGTTTTCTCTTTATTACTCAAGAAGAAGATCTTGGAGAAAACTATCTCCAAAACCCTAAGAGCTAGAGAATGGAAAATGTGGAAAGAAAGAGAGAGAGAGAGAGAGTGAGAAATCAAGTAGCATAACCTTAGCTCAAGATATGGTGAGTTGGGAGTGAGGAAAGGGATCTATTTATACTTGGAGAGACAAACCTACCTGTCTTGGATCAATGCCAAGTGTCCACCACCAAGCAATAGAGTAGATTTCAAGGCTAGGGCGCACCATCTAGGGTTTGGATCCTAGATCTAGGGTTTAGAAAGGTGGAAAATGTTGGGATCAAGAAAAAGGGTGTGGGAGGCCTTGGGATTGATGCCAAGGAAGGTGAGAGGGTTCAAATAATTTTTTTAAAATTATTTGGGAATTATCTAGATGGAGGGGGGCACACTTCTCCTAGGAGGGCTCAACGTTTGGGGATGAAGGAAAGGATGGAGGGTGAGAGATGAGGGAGAGGGTGTTGGGATGAGGCAAGGAGGGACGTGGGGGGTGAGGAGGAGCAAACCAACCAATGGAAGGAGGCCTCCCACCAATTAAAAACAAGATACCACGTCTTTCTCCTAAAGGAGGGCGTAACTTCCCCCTAGGGCATCACCTTTTGAAGAGGGTAAGAGGGGGAGAGGGTAGAAAGGGTTAGAAAAAGGTTGGGTGGTTAGGTTAGGCTTAGGGAGTCTCTCTCTAACTTAAATCCATCATTTAACATCCTTTTAACTCATTATTACATTTTTACAATTTTGCCATGTTTGGACTTTCGCAATTAAAATTGCTGTTTTAGACTGACTGACACTCTGGGTGGACAAACCCACGGCAAAAGTTGTTTGACTGAGCTGAAACTTGGTCCATGGATGTGGGGGGTGCTATTCCATTTCTTTTGAGCACAAATACACCTATCAAAAGTCCAAGGATCTAGTTTTTACAATTTTTGCTAAAAAATAATTAATTAAATAATTAAACCTCCAAACTTAGGGAAATTTAATTAATTAAAAAAAACTAATTGAGACTGTTGCCGTCCTTATGCACACTTGCAAACGTGAGCTAAGTCCCGCTCACTTAGTGTGCCCTCGGAGACACAATGTCTAAGTTTCAGCCCACACTGTCACCTTGACTGAAACTTCTTCCGTCTAGGCTTACTCCTAGGGAAGCCAAGGGGGGTAGTCCCTAGTTACTAAGTTAATTTTAATTACAATGTTTCTAGGAGTTAGTTTCAATTGATTATAGGCCAAGGGGAAAACTAGCCTAATATGACAAGCAGCATTGCAAGTTCAAGTCTAAGTCTAAATGCAAAGTCAGCCCTTTCCCTAAGTCAACTAAGGACTAGTGCCTAAGGTTGGGCAATGGGGTCAACTATGTGTAAGGGTTGTTCGTTACAAAAAGGTTTTACAATTTAATCAAATCAAACTACCCAAACCCCCAAGATTAGAATTACTTACAAGTTTATACAAGTTTACAACAAAATGAGATATACAAAAATATACAATAGATACAAGATATACAAGAGATAAAAGAATTCACACCCTAGGGCCAAGCATGCCCCAAGTGGCACTTACTCCACTTGGACTGCCTTCACTGGCATCTAACCACTCAAGCACTCAAGGATCAAAACAAGTGATGCCTCCCCAAGTGGGATACTCAATCACTTGATGATCCACACCACA
>JASDQU010338951.1:1950-12504 GCA_032191745.1 Picea mariana
CGATGGGGGATGTGTTTTGTTTTAATGTGAAGGATTGCAGCACAGATCTAGAGCGCTTGCTCTTATCTGTCTAACTTGATATTTATTGTAATAAATGTTTAGTAGTTGATCGCATTAATTTTGATAGGATAGCCTAGAGTAGTTGGAAGAAAAGGCTCGAAGAGCACCCTTTTGTAAAAAAAAAAGCTTTGTATTGTTTCCAAGGAGAGGTTGCTGGTAGAAGATAGGTTATTGTTGTTGAATCTAATGTGTAGATTTCCATTGCAATTGAGAGTTGGTAACTACAGAGAAGTAGTGTATGAACGTATGTAAAGTTCGGTTGGATGAATATAGCAGAGGAACATTGTCCCAAATGTTGTTGTTGTGTCTATCTGAATGAGTGAATGGTAGACTTTTGTTTATTCTCAATTCTCTCTTATTTCTTGTTTTTGTATCCATGAATGCATTTACAAGGTTGAATATATGAGTCACTGTGAAGATTGAATAAGTTTCAATTGTTTCTCTTCTACAAGCGAGTGCAAGGAGTGCATAGCGTCTGCAAAGAGTGCGTTGACGGAGTCTGTTTCGACTCGTAAGATCAGAAGAGATAGCGAGAACTTGTGTGTGCAAGGAGTGCATAAACGTCTACAAGGAGTGCTTGACAGAGTCTTCAGACTTGAAAGCTTGAGGAGGATTAGCACGGTTTTAGTTGCAGATGAGAGAAGTTGTTGGAGAGAAATCGCAAGGAGTGCGAAATCATCCACAGAGGAATTGAGTGTGGAACATAACCCGTTGCAAGTGTGCACAGGTCAGAATTTCAACTAAGTGTCGAAGAAAAATTTTAGAGGAACCAAAGAAAGTCGAAGGAGTAAAGTTCGGGAGTGAGAACGACCAAAAATATTCACCGAGGAAAAACCCTGAAGTTTCCATCAGAGTCAATGCATGAGATTCGTTCCAGAGTGAAGCAAACAATTCCAGACTGGCAGATCTGAGAGAGATATGTGGAGGATAGTCATAAGTTGATCGACACTTCGGAGTTCGGGATATTTGAAGGCTTGATGAGAGTAGAATCGCAAGTCCGAAGTAGCAATTTGATCTCAGTCATTGATCGTGAAGAGAGCACGTGGCAGCGGATTAAGGAATCTGAGATTCAGAAATCCAGAGGTTCGTGGGCGAGCGGCCTAGAGTTTTGCGAAGTCATGAAACCTGAACCATAGTGGGGCTGACAAGTGTGAGGAGATGCGTGGTGGAAGTTTGAATATTCGAAGAAGAGCACTTCGGAAGAAGTAGAGGGAAGAGCTCTGGATATCCCCGAAGTTCGAACTGTCAAGAGATAGACCCATGGTCATAGCTGTGATCACTTGGGGAAAACAGGCTTGTGTATGTATAGTGGTTTTGGGTAACCATAAGGACCTGAAGAGTCACTCCGACTCAGTATTTCTAATGATCCAAGACCAGGAGGTCAAGCAGCCTTTTGGATGGAAGGGGGTTTGCACCAAATTGGTATCAGAGTGAGTACAAAATTGATTTATGTAGGAAGAGAGGTAGGTTGATATTGGAGAATGGTATAGAATGCCGCCTAGAAGACGTGTAGAGTCGCCCGTATCAAATAGAGCTATGAAAGGGAGATGAGAGAGCTCAGAGTAAGGTTGGATGTCATGGAAACGAAACAAAGGAGAGCACTTGATGTTGGAGACGTCAGTGAGGCAGAAAATGAAGAAGTAGAAGTCGAAGAAGTTGTAGTTGAGGATGCCACAGAAGAACGCTTGATGAGAGATGTTGTCAAATTGGGAGCCAGAGAAAAGATAAACGTCCCAATGTATGAAGGTAACTTAGACATGGAGGAATTGCTTGATTGGATACGAGCAATGGACAAGTATTTCGACTATGAGGATGTCGAGGAAGATAAAAAGGTAAGACATGATGTCACTAGGTTGAAAGGACATGCAGCATTGTGGTGGGATGAACTGCAGGTTGATGGGAGAAGCAAAGGTAAGCAGAAGATTAAGATTTGGGATCAAATGGTAGCCAAGCTAAAAGTAAAATTCATGCCCAAGGATTACCGGATAAATATGTTTAGGAGGATTTAGAACCTGAGACAGAAAGGGATGATTGTGAAAGAGTACACAGAGGATTTCTACAGACTGAACATTAGGGATGGACAGAGAGAAAGAGAGATGAGGATAAATTTGCTAGATACATCAATGGCTTGAGATATGATATCCAGGACAAAATCATCATGGTGACAGTCAGAACAGTAGAGGATGCATATTAAATTGCGTTGAAAGTAGAAGAGAAGTTGGCCAGGAAGCAGAGTCAACAAAATAGAGGTTGAATCTTGAACAGAGGCAAAGGAGTTGCCCAGGATAAAGCACAGAATCCCAAAGACAAGGTGGAGAAACCACATAGTCACTCTGAGAGAGGAGAAAGTTCCCAAGGAAGGAAGAGTGGTGGTAGAAACTCTTTTCCCAGAGGAAGAGGAAGAGGAAAAGGAGGAGAAGTGAGGTTTTATGCCTGTGGAAAGACAGGGCATATGTCTTGGGATTGTCCTGAGAGGAAGAAAGAAGGAGGTGAAGCTCACATTTCGAAAGCGCAGAAGCAATATGTTGAGGCAGAAGGAGCAGAGGATGGGAAATCCTTTATGATGATGAAGGTTCTTTTGAAGCAAGAGCGAGAGACTGAAAAGCCAACGCAAAGGAATAGTTTGTTCAGGACAGCTTGCAAAACAAAGGACATAGTTTGCAAGGTGATAATTGACAGTGGGATCACTGACAACTTAGTATCCATAGAGATGGTGGAGAATATAGATTTGGAGACGACTATACACCCGATGTCATACAAAGTCTCATGGTTTCATAAAGGTCATCAGGTAGAAATCACTAAACAATGTCTGGTTGAATTTAAGATAGGAGGGTGTAGGGATGAAATTCCGTGTGATGTGATTCCCATGGATGTATGCCATGTTTTGTTGGGAAAACCATGGAGGTATGACATGAATGTCATTCATAATGGGAGAAGAAACACCTATAATTTGGAGAAGAATGGTAGGATACATATGTTACTGCCAATTGAATAAAAGAAGGTGAAGGATGAAGCTAGCACGAGTATACTTCTCATGAGTGGGAACGAACTCTTGAATGAAGTAAATAAAGAACAGAAGATGCATTTTGTTGTAGTGAGGAAGCCGAGGGTTATCCTTACCTATACTTCGATGGAAGATTTTCCTGAGGAAGTTCAGGAATTGCTGAAGAATTTTTCCTATATAGTAGTGGATGAGTTTCCAAACTCTTTTCCACCTATCAGAAGCATCAATCATCACATTGACTTGATACCAAAAGCAAGCCTGCCAAACAAAGAAACGTACAAGTTGACACCTTGAGAAAATGAGGAGGTGAAGAGACAGGTACACGATCTTCTAGACAAAGGATTGGTCAGAAAAAGCTTGAGTCCTTGTGCAGTATCGACTATGTTGAGTCCAAAGAAGGATGGAGGATGGAGAATGTGTACGGACTCGAGGGCCATAAACAAGATCATCATCAAATATAGGTTCCCATTGAGAAGGATGGATGACTTGATGGATTTCCTAAGTGGAGCGAACTATTTTTCAAAGATATATTTGAAAATTGGATATCACAAGATAAGAATGAGAGAAGGTGATGAGTGGAAAACAACATTCAAGATGAATGAGGGGTTGTATGAATGGTTTGTTATGCCTTTCAGCTTAATGAACGCCCCGAGTACTTTTATGAGGATGATGAATGAAGTGTTAAAAGATTTCATTGGTAAATTTGTGATCGTATATCTGGATGATATATTGGTCTTTAGCAAGACTGAGGAGCACTTGAGACACTTGACACTAGTAATTAGGAGGTTGCAGCAAGAGAAGTTGTTGATTAATCTGAAAAAGACCTCTTTCATGAAGACAGAGCTCATATATTTAGGTTTATTGATTTCTTCAAATGAATTGAAGATGGATCCCAAAAAGGTGAAAGCAATTAGAGAATGGTTGTCACCAAAGAATGTCTTTGAGGTGAGAAGCTTCCATGGGTTAGCAAGTTTTTACCGGAAGTTCATCAGAAATTTTAGTGGGATTAGTGCTCAAATGATGGATACAGTGAAGAAAAGACACAAGTCTTTCAAATGGACAGAAGAGCCTGAGAAGAGCTTCAACATATTGAAGGAGAAGATAACGAAACAACTGATTCTGGTTTTACCAGATTTTGGAAAGACATTTCAAGTGAGATGTGATGCGAGTGGAGTTGCAATTGGAGTGGTCTTAAGTCAAGAGAATAGGATTGTTGCATATTTTAGTGAGAAGTTGAATGAATCTAAAAGGAAGTACTCTACATATGACAAAGAGTTCTATGTCATAATTCAATCCTTGAAGAAATGGAGGCACTACCTCATACCAAAGGAGTTTGTTTTTTATAGTGATAACTAAGCTTTGCAATTCATAACTAGACAAGAGCAGTTAAACCAGAGACATGCCAAGTGGATAGAATTTATGAAAAATTTCATTTTTGTCATTAAACACATTTCTGGTAATGCTAACAAGGTTGTTGATGCATTGAGCAGGAGAATTTTGATTCTGCAGGAGTTTCAGGTCAGAACTTTGGGTTTTAATCACCTTAAGGAAATGTACTACAATGATCCAGATTTCAGAGAGGCATATGAAGCATGTGTGAATCTTGTACTCAGGGACAGAATCCAGTGGGCCAAATACCTTATTCAGGATGGGTTGATCTTTAAAGGGTGCCAGTTGTGCATACCAAGGTGTTCGATGAGGGAGAATTTGCTAAAGAAAAAGCATAGTGGAGGTCTAGTCGGACATTTCGGCCATGAAAAAACATTTGCCCAATTAAATGGTTCATATTATTGTCTAGGTATGAGAGCAGAGGTGAAGAGATTTGTAAACAAATGTAATATTTTTCAGTATGCCAAGGGGAAGAAGTAGAACATTGGGTTGTATCAACCATTTCCTATTCCAGAGAGGCCTTGGGATGCAATAAGCATGGATTTCATGTTGGGATTGCCAAGAACACAAAGAGGGAGTGATTCCATATTTGTGGTAGTGGACAGATTTTCAAAAATGGCACACTTTATCCCATGCCAAAAGACCAGTGATGCAACGCATGTTGTGAATTTTTTTTTAGAGAGGTTGTGAGACTCCATGGATTACCCAGGAGTATAGTTTTAGACAGGGATACCAATTTTGTTGGTCATTTTTGGAGGACATTGTGGAAAAATTTGGGGACAGAGCTATCTTTTAGTTTTGCATATCATCCACAAACAAATGGACAGACCAAAGTGGTGAATAGAAGCTTAGGAGTTTGTTGAGGATTTTGGTCACTGAACACCATAGTCAGTGGGATCAGATTCTAGAACAAGAAGAATTTGCATATAATGACTCAGTGAACAGAAGAACTGGTAAAAGCCCATTTCAAATCGTGTATGGAATGAAGCCGAGAGGAGTGTCAGATTTAAGAGATCTGGGGAAGAGAGAATTTAGGAGCATTGGAGCTGAAAACTTCGCTGCAGAAATGCAAGAACTTTATAATTAGATCAAGGAGAAGTTGAAGAAGAGCAATAGTGAATACAAAGGAGATCAAGTTCTAACGCATTTAAGGAAGGAAAGGTTCTCGAGGGGAACATATAATAAGTTGAAATTGAAAAATATATGGTTGTGTAAAATCCTAAGAAGATTTGGAGAGAATGCTTATGAAATAGAGTTGTCAGAAGATGTGGGTATATCACCCATATTCAATATTGCAGACTTGTATCCTTACAGGGAAGGTGGAGCCAAGGGATTAGAAGATCGAGGAGAGATCCAATGGGAGAAATAAATGCCTGTAGCAGAGAAGCCGTAGATGAAGAAGATCATAGATCAACGAGTTGGTAAGAAGACTAGGAGGAATACTTATTTTGAATATTTAGTAAAGTGGAAAGGATGACCAGTAGAAGACGCCAGTTGGGTTGGTGAAGCAGACATCCAGAAGCATGGAAAATCGGTGCATGAGCTCATGGACAGGAGTCCATGAATTTTTCAGCCAGAGGATTATGATGCAAGAGCATCACCAGCAAAGCACAAGCGGGAGACAGTTGGGTGCACTAGCACGTATTTTGAAACATTTTGAATTTCAAAGATTAGTGTATTAATGTAATATATGACAAAGCTTTTAAGATTATGAACATATTTAATAATCAGAGGTTGATCCATAGTGTAACATCGATGGGGGATGTATTTTGTTTTAATGTGAAAGATTGTAGCACAGATCTAGAGTGCTCGTTGTTATTTGTCTAACTTGATATTTATTGTAATAAATGTTTAGTAGTTGATCGCATTAATTTTGATAGGATAGCCTAGAGTAGTTGGAAGAAAAGGCTCGAAGAGCACCCTTTTGTAAAAAAAAAAGTTTGTATTGTTCCCAAAGAGAGGTTGTTGGTAGAAGATAGGTTATTGATGTTGAATCTAATGTGTAGATTTCCATTACAGTCGAGAGATGGGAACTACAGAGAAGTAGTGTATGAACGTATGTAAAGTTCAATTGGATGAATATAGCAAAGGAACATTGTCCCAAATGTTGTTTTTGTGTCTATCTGAATGAGTGAATGGTAGACTTCTATTTATTCTCAATTCTCTATTATTTATTTTTTTGTATCCATGAATGCATTTACAAGGTTGAATATATGAGCCACTGTGAAGATTGAATAAGTTTAAATTCTTTCTCTTCTACGATCGAGTGCAAGGAGTGCATAGAATCCGCAAGGAGTGCATTGAGGGAGTCTGTTTTGACTCGTAAGCTCAGAAGAGATAGCGAGAACTTGTGTGTGAAAGGAGTGCATAAACGTTTGCAAGGAGTGCATGACAAAGTCTTTAGACTCGAAATCTCGAGGAGGAGTAGCGCGGTTTTAGTCGCAGAAGAGATAATTTGTTGGAGAGCAGTCACAAGGAGTGAAAAAACATCCACAGAGGAATTGAGTGTGGAAGAGAACCCATTGCAAGGTGTGCACAGGTCGGGATTTCGACTAAGTGTCGAAGAAAGTGTTCAGAGGAACCAGAGAAATTTGAAGGAGTAAAGTTCAGGAGTGAGAACAGCGGAAAATATTCATGGAGGAAAATCCATGAAGTTTCCATCAGAGTCAGTGGACGAGATTCGTTCTAGAGGGAAGCGGACGATTCCAGACTGCTAGATCTGAGAGTGTTACGCGGAGGATAGTCATAAGGTGATCAACACTTCAGAGTTAGGGAGATTTGAAGGCTTGAAGAGAGTAGAATCGCAATTCTGAAGTCACGATTTGTTCTCGGCCGTTGATCGCGAAGAGAGCACGTGGCAGCGAATTAAGGAATCTGGGATTTAGAAATCTGGAGGTTCGTGGGTGAGTGGCCTAGAGTTTCGCGAATTCGCGAAACCCGAACCATAGTGGGGTCAGAAACTCTGAGGACATGTGTGGCGGAAGTCCAAAGATTTAGATAAGAGAACTTCGGAAGAATTAGACGGAAGAGCTCAAGATATCTCTGAAGTTTGAACCGCAAAGAGATAGACCCACGGTCATAGTCGTGGTCACTTGGGGAAAACAGGCATGTGTATGTATAGTGGTTTTGGGTAACCGCAAGGACCCAAAGAGCCACTCTGACTCAGTATTTTGAATGATCCAAGACCATGTCAGTCGTACATGCCACATGTCACCCTTGCAGTGGTGACACATCATCAGTCTATACACCCAGTCACCCTGCCACATGTCAATCCATATGCCCAAACACCCTACCATGTGTCAGTCCGTATGCCCAGTCACCCTACCACGTGTCAATTTGTATGCCTTTTTAGCACACTGAACATGCCATGTTATTTTTACAGTCATATGGCTTGTACAGTCAGCTTCCACGTGGCACTGTATGGACTATACAGTCATCTAATTTTTTCTTGTTTGGCAAAATGAACAGATCATGATATCTTGGTCATACGATGTCCATTTGAGCTCGTTCAAGTTGTTTTGGGTTCATATCGACATTTCCTACACACACATCCATTTTGAAGCCATTCTGAGAACTTTGATTTTAAGGCCTTTATGAGCCCCATCAAGCTCCTGGATCCAATTATGGATCACACATCCCGACGCCGCAACCAATAATGTTTCCGAGTATAGTGCAGTGATAGAATCACCATGTGATGCTTTGTCACATGGTATTTCTCTCCTTCAGGTTTATTTAGATGCTCAAATGGTCGTGTCCCAGTTAAATGGGGTTTGTCGCATTTATGATCCCACTCTTCACTGACAATTCCTTAGGGTACGTCTCTTAGAACGATATTTTGATTATATTACCTATATTAATGTCCCAAGGATATTTAATCATTTAACTAATACTCTAGCTAATCAAGTTTTAGATTGGCATGTTGCTCACATGTAAAAGTAAAACACACGCATACACATGTAAATACATTTGTAAAAAATGTCATCCATA
Source organism: Picea mariana (assembly GCA_032191745.1). NCBI lineage: Eukaryota > Viridiplantae > Streptophyta > Pinopsida > Pinales > Pinaceae > Picea > Picea mariana. The sequence continues at coordinate 10,391 of JASDQU010338951.1, forward strand.
AAACAATAAAGATGTGTATGTGTGTATATATCTGTGTGTGTGTGTGTGTGTGTGTGTGTGTCCAAAATGGTGTCATGNGTTGGGATTAAGCCCTCAAAATACATAGTACAAAAAGTGCCCTCAGCACATAAGTAGTCTGATGCTATATAAGGTCTAGGCCTATTGGCCCTGTTATAGTGGACAACGACGTTCACAAGATTCTAGAATAACTGGACCCAGGTCTGATGCACCCCTACTACATGTGGTTACATAGTTGGGGGGAGATCCTCAATCTCAGCCATAAGAATTGCACGAGTGAGAGCGGTGAGATTCCTCTAAACTCGTCATAGGACTCTATCAAACTCTCTGGCTAGGGGTCCCCATACAACTTTTGGCCCTCCTGTTGTTGTTGGTCCTGCCTCTGGTCGAGGATGACACCTGGTCCTGGCGAAGTTTGTCGGTCGAACAGGTCCTACATCTGTACATAAAAAATTTGTAAGTTAGTAATATGACGCACACATAAAAAGGATATATATAAAAATTAAAAATTTTAATAACTTTAAAATATATATGTTACGTATCTTGTCGCGCTCCTCGCTAGGGGGCACGGGCATGTAGGTATCTCTAAGGAAGTTAATACCTGCATAGGGATAGTCCTCTATGACTGGGATCTAATGTGCCCACCAGTCGAAGAATTTATTGTCGAAGGCCTCCTGGGTCCTTCCTCCACCCTGTCTAGGAAGTAAGATCGCCCACCTGCACAATGCTGGGAAGGGGGAAATATGCCTCCGTACTGTCTCTCTCGGACTGAGACTGGGCACCCTCTCTAGAATAAAAAAGAGCATAAAATGGTACCAAACCCGAAGTTCTTGTTGGTACGCCTACTAAACTCTGTGAGTTGTCTCTTCATGCATACTAGCATGGTATTACTCCAGTCAAATATCGTCGCCTCTAAACATTGAAATGCACAGTGCATCTATGCACGAGAGGCTTGATGGAGTGTTGCAGATCCAGTAATCTTCTCGATCATGAATAAACTGACTCACAGGGAGAGGATGGTAATCGTGTGAATCAGCACCTGAGAACCTACTTTCTCAGTACCAGCCTCACCATGCATCACGGTATAATCTTCTATGTAGTACAACCCTGGAGGAAAAGTCCTCAAGTTAACTGGTTCCCCTCTTCTAGAGAGTTCAGTCAAGAAGTAGATGTCCTCTGTGGTTGGGGTCAACGATTGACCCTCTAACATCAATGCCTCTACATCAGGATGCCAATACTGTACCAAGTGATTAAGCAACCTCGGTTGTGCCCTCATGAACAGACACTAAACAAATTTCCATAAGCCACATTGTTTTAGTGTAGATATGGCCACACGGTCCTCCTCGACCAAGACATCCAGCTCCTCATGTTCCCTCTCTCTCCATTGCACACACATCCTATCACACACAAAAATTGGAGAGGGTTTAGTACTTGCGTTTTATTTTTTCAATACAAAAGAAGGTGTACACGAGCTATAGTTTGAACAGTAGCGTATGTAATCGGGTTGTTTATTACTCTACTCGAGTACATACGTCGGTTGACCTTAGACAACTCATGTACATGCAGACGCGGCCCTTTTACAAGAGTGTGTGCCTCCCAAACAAAAAATAAATTCAAATAAATGAATTAAAAAGGAAGAGGAGGGGATTTGTACTTACTTGGTCCAAGTGGGAGGGTTTTCCATCCACCGTAGCTCTTGGAATTCACGTTTTGATAAAAGGGTTTTTTGACTTTTTTGTTAATTTCCAAATTGCAATGGTAAAAATGAGTTGTCCACCTCTATTTATAGACTTTTTCTTCCCTTTTTTCCCTAATTTGGTCTCCTTTTTCACTTTTCCTGGCTTGGTGGCTACTTGAGTTCTCTTTTGAGTTTTCTTTTGGTCATTCTGATGGACTTGTCCTTTCGGTTTGGTGATTTTTTGAGATGGGTTACATTTATGTTGTCCCATAGTAAAAGTCATTTTTTCAACTTTTGCATATAGGTTAGGTTGTCACTCCCAGCTTTCTACATAATGTTGACTTTTCCACTTTGCCATAGGATCGATCCCACCGAGGTGCGACATGGAACCTTCTTAGTTTCTTTAGAAGTGTCATAA
>JASDQU010338956.1:0-12503 GCA_032191745.1 Picea mariana
CAGTTTGTCTTTCTCTCCCTCACCTATCATCCACAAGATAGCATCTAGTGGTGGCTCTGGTGGCACTGGAAGTGCTTCCTCCTCTCAGTATTCAGCTTCGTCAGTGATTGGTAGCTTATATAGCCACCATGTCCATGTCCAATCTACTAGAAACCCCACAAAATTCATTAAAAAGTATGGGATTTTTTAATTTGTAGAAGACGCTACAACCACACTGTGGCATCTTTCCTCTCCTCTTAACCTAGCACCTGCTACTCATCCACTTCCTAAATTCAAAGAGAATCTTCCTAGGATTTCAGGAAATAGCACTGTCACTGCAAATGAACACCTGATGGCATTTTCTAATGCCTGTCACAACATAGGAGCCAATGACAATGATACTTGCATGCGCTTGTTTGTCAATTCCTTGGAAGGAAAGGCTGCGATCAATTTCTTTGAMCTTCCTCCTAATATTTTGTCTACTTGGGAGGAGTTAGTATATTGGTTCAAATCCACCTATGGGAAATCTAAAATCCCAGCTGAGCAGTTACGRGATTACAATAACATCGCTTATAAATATGGTGAGACCATCAAGTCCTTCAACTTTTGTTTCACTAAGTTATACAATCAAATCCCCGAACTCATTCGACCTCAGAACCAAGCTTCTTTCATGCATTATTATAATGCATTACCATCTTCCTACCTTCATAGACTTGAGGAAAAATCCATTGATAACCTAGGTTCTGCTCTGTATACGTGTTTGGAGTATGAAGAACAGCTTGAAAGAACAGGTCTTCCTCAGGGAGAATCAGTTAAACAGACAGACATGTCCGTCGTCTTACAGCTAGTACAAGACATGAATAATCATATGATAGCATATGAGCGAAAGGGAAATGCATCCCCTCTCACCCCTGGAGCTTCATCCTCTTATGCACCCTCCTTTAGAAATCCAATTGAAAATAATTTTCAGCCTAAAGTTATCATGCCTCGAAGTTGGTGTAACTTTTGTGAGGAACACCACGAGGAAACCACATGTGAGGTTAAGAAGAGCGCCATAGATAATATCTTTAGTAAAATACCAAAAACCACTATCAATGTCCTAGATTTTGCAGAGCTAGAAGATGTCATGATCATAAATACTAGGAACAAATCCTATACTCCCAAAGGAAAATATGATCCTCCCCACAATTCTTTTATCCCTATCTCATCCTCACTGGCTATGACTATTCAGGTTCCTAAGGTTCCTGACAGTCAAGGAATTACTCCCCCTCTCCCCTCTTCCAAATAAAATATCCTAAATCAGTTGGACAACATCAAATAAGATGAAACCCTTCTGGACATGGTTGTCATCCCCCAGCAACAAAGGCATCTAAAACAATTCATGGAAGGATAATATTTCGTTGTAGCCAACCTCTCTGAAGAGGTAAATGAAGAGGATTCGTCTGTAAATAAAGTAGGTGTACATAACTTTAGATACCCTGTAAAAAATCCCCCTTTTTATATTTGTGTAAAAATTATGGATAAGATCACCCATTATTGCCTCATTGATGGCGGTTCGGGCCCAAGTGTAATGTCGAAGATTATTATGGAAGAGATGGGCTTGTCTTGTACAAATGAAAATGCTAGAAGCATGCTCTCTTATAATAGTCTACAACAAATGACCATAGGTGAGATTAAATATGTGACCTTAGTTTTTTGACACCCTGAAATAAGGACAACCCTTAGTATTTAGGTAATTGATATGCCAGTAAGAAATTAATTAATCATCTTAGGAAGAGATTGGAAATCTTTGACATGTGGATACCTCTCACTCGATGGGACACACTTATTCGTTGCTCGAAATGGTAAAAACATCATAGTCCTTAGAGAGGGAAGGATTTCACCTTACATAGAGAGTGTCCCACAACCTAATGTGAACTATATCGAAGAGGACTTAGGGGTGTATTCCATATTTTTCGAGGAGGATAACATTCCCTTGGAAAAAATCGATTTAGATGATGGTATGTGGCACATGCACTTTGATGGTTAATGTTCTAGTGAAGGTAACAGAGTTGGCATTATCTTATACTCTCCTGTGTGGAAAATTCATAACTTTTCTTATAGGTTGGAGTTTTCTTGCACAAACAATGTCACTGAATTCGAAGCTTTATTATTAGGCATTGAAAACACCTATAATCTAGGTTGTGGTCACCTTACAGTTTTTGGAGATTCTGAGCTTGTAGTGAACCTTGTACATAAGATATACTAATCTCCTAGAAACAAGTTGATGAAACGATACACACAAACTGTTTGGGAACTTATCTTGAACCTATTATCTTTCAACATTACTCATGTTAAGAGGGAATTGAACTCAATGGATGATCGATTAGTTGTTTTTGCATCCTCTCCTAATCGAAAACTTCTGTCACACTGTTGGCACAGGGGAAGACCCAGGGTTCAACTCTAAAAATGCACCAAAAAACCCTAACTATTGGCCCTTTCGGCAACACCTGCGAAGAATATGAAGTCTCACCCGAAGTAGCAATAGGGGGGTTGCAGGACACATGTGTCTACAACTAGAGGAAGTGCAAGATGATTCCAGAATAACAATGCAATGTAACCTAGATATTGTTAACATTATTCTTCTTAACTTCGCGAAGTTAGTTATATCTTCCTAAGTAAGAAAAATAATAATGAAATCATAGTATAAAGGATAGAAAATAACACAACATCAATCACATAGAACAACAATATTTTACGTGTTTCACCCTCTCCCTAGGGCTACATCCAAAGAACTGTGTTTATTGATAAGGTAGATGAAAATACACAGTTCTATCTCTGCACTTAGTTGTAGATCCTTCTCTCTCTCTCCTCTTTATCTCCCAACCATGCACACCCAGCTGCAGAATCGATCTTTGCACCCAGTTGAAGATCCAAAATACAAGAATGCTCTGAGACACAACACTTTTACATCTCACTCTCTCTAAAATCAACTCTCTCAAGTCTTCTAGACCTTTATTTATCATTCCATGTCTCTTAGAAACCCTAGACCGAAGTCCGGGTGCCAAAACCCTAGGTACCAAAACCCTAGGTCCCCATAACCCTCATTTTAAGGACTTCGTCGACCTGTTCTTCCTTCTTCTCAGCGAGGTGCTCCAAAGCACCTATTAGTGTCTTCCTCCACTTGCTGACCTATCCACGATTCATCTTCCTTGTTGATTTGTCTTCCTTGATCATCTCTTTTAATGGTTTTCTTTTCCTTTACTTCGGTCCTTCTTTTCTTCTTCTTTAACCACTTCGACCCCTCCTCGGTTTGTGTGCCTTCTGCGCACTTCACACTTTATCTTTATTTTTCTTTAATATTTTCTTTCTTCCTTAATACATGACCAAGGGCCAATAAGCCCCCAATACTCACATGTGACTCGTCTCGAGTCACTGTAGGGTTGAACCTCCTGTATTACTTCGACTGCAGACTGCGCGGAGCAATCTATGTTTTTTGCTCCGTCCCTCCCTATCGTGTGCAGATTTCCTTTTCTGTGTTTGGTACCCAATTTCAACTGCACCTGGTACCTAGACCCTTCTTCCTTTGATTTTACTGAGAGCTGTGAGGTAGTTTGTTGTTGTAATACAGTTTCAACCAGATCCCATTCACTAAACCATCCTTCCATTCTCCATTAAGGGTCTTCAACTGCGCAGGTCCACCCTCTGTAACATAGGAAACCTCAAATGGCCCAAGCCAGTGTATCTTGAAATTTCCCGGATGCTTCATGAACTTGTTGTTGTACAAAAGTACCAAATCTCCTTATTTAAAGGCTTTCTTCTTGATATGTCTATCATGGTAGGCATTTTCTCGTTCTTTTTGTACCTGCTGATGAAATCCTGCAATGAACCTATCTTCCTCTAGTTCCATCAACTGCACGCTCCTATCTTGAACAACGTCGGTCTCATCCATACCCGTAAATGTTGCAATTCTTAAACTAGGAACCAAGTATTCCATAGGTACCACTGCTTCCAAGCCATAAACTAACTTAAAGGGAGTCTGCGTTGTTAACTTTTTGCAAGTAGTTCGATAAGCCCATAACACTGCTGGAATTCTCAAATCCCAGTCATGTATGTTAACACTGCAAATCTTAGTCAACGTTGTATCCAAGATCTTATTGAAAACTTCGACTGTACCATTCGCCTGTGAGTGGTACGGTCTACTCTTTTGATGGTGAACTTTGAACTCCTGAGTCGAGGCTTCAATAGTGTTTTTAATGAAATGTGTGCCTTGATCACTCATAAGGATATTTGGGCATCCAAATCTGGTTATGATATCATCAAAGATGAACTATGCAGTTGTAGCTACACTACAATCCTTAACTGCTCTTGCTTCTGTCCATCTGGTCAAATACTCTGCAACAGTGATAATGTATTGAGATCTTGTGCACTTTCCTTGTGGGTTGATGGGTCCCACAAAGTCAATATCCTATTTCTCAAATGCTTGTAAGTTTAACTGAGGTGCTAAAGGCATATCATACCTTCTGGACGACTTCCCTACTCTTTGACATACATCGTAGGCTCTGTAGTATTCCTTAGCATCCTTATGTAGAGTGGGCCACCAGAGGCCATCTTGGAGAATATTTTGCATTGTTTCTTTCCCTGCATAATTTCCTCCTGCGATGCCTTCATGTGATTCTCCAAGGATCAATGGTCTTTCGGACTCCATAACACATCATCTTAAGATCTCATCTGGTCCCATCTTATATAACTGTCCATCTATAGGTTGAAAATATGCTGCGTAGACTACCAATTGTTTCTTCTGAATAATTGTATACTCACAAGGTGAAATTCCTGTGGATAGGAAGTGGACTATCTCGGTGAAGTGATCGTCAACTTTTATGATGGCCAATAGCTGTGCATCTGGTAGTATATCATCCAAACTAGTAGGTTCCTCTCCATGTTCTAATCTGTATAAATGGACAGGTCCCCTATTCATTCTTCCTGGCTTGACCATGATCTCAAAGTCATACTCTTGGAATAATAATAGCCATCTACATATTCTCCCCCCAAACACTGGATTTTTGACTAAGTACTTTAATGCATAATGATCAGTGAACATCCTAAAATGTCCTTCCAACAAGTAGTGTCTAAAATTTTGCAGCGCATACACCATAGCTAAGCCTTCTCTTTCAGTGGTAATATAATTCATTTCAGATGTAGATAGATTCTTTCTAGCAAAGGCTATAAGGTGGTCAATATCTCTTGCACCTGGGTCTACCAAAACTGCTCCTAATGCAATGGATGAAGCATCGACATGAAAATTGAATTCCTTACTCCAATCTCGAAAAACCAAAATAGGTGCAGTGACCATTTTCTTCTTTAGTGTGTTGAAGCTATGTTGACATTCCTCGGTCCATTGAAACTTACTATCCTTTTTTAATATATTTTCCATAGGTGTTTTTATCTGTGCGTAGCCCTTAATAAACTTTCTATAATATCCAGTGTGTCCCAATGCAGTGTGCAACTGTCTAACCGAAGTAGGAGGAGGTAGATCAACAATGATAGCAATTTTGGAAGGATCTAACAACAACCCCTTCTTACACACAATGTGTCCTAACAACACTCCAAAAGGTGAAAAGAAAATACATTTCTTCAAGTTCAGGGAAATCTGACAGTGCCTGCACTTATCTAACATTAATCTCAAACATTCAATATGGTCTTTCAATAGACCGAAAACGGTCCAGTCATCAAAGTATGCCTCCAAACACTTATGTAAAAAAAATTTAAATGCTTCGACCACAACCCTGGAAAAGATGGTTGGTGCATTGTTCAAACCAAAAGGCACCACAGTGTATTGAAAAGAACCCCATTCTGTTGAAAATGTAGTCTTATGTATGTCCTCCTTAGCAATTATGATATGGTGATAGCCTGAAAATCCATCTGTGAAAGAATAAACTTTATTTCCTCCTACATTATCTAGAACTTCATCAGTAAAAGGTGTAGGGAATGGATCATGTAAACATGCATCATTCAATTTCCCTAGATCTACACAGATTCTAATTTCTCCTGACTTCTTATCTTGGACCACCATAGAGCTGATCCATTCATATTCTTCAACTGGTTCTATGATTCTTTCTTCCAGCATTCTATCTAGTTCAATATTAACTGTATGCTTGTACTTGGGATTCAGTTTGTAAGGCCTCTGCTTGATAGGCTTTGCATCTGCTTTCAAAGGAATCCTCATTTCTACCATGGGCCCTTTTATTCCCTTCATGTTTGTGAACTTGGCTGGAAACAACTCTTGATACTCATTCAATAGTTCTGTAATCTTACTAATAGCAACATCATCCCAATAGTCTCCAATATTGGCCAACTTAGGTGCTTGTTCTGTTCAAATATTAACTTTATTAATTTTAATGGGCTTCCCCACAAAAGGTAATTCAATCCTTGGCCCTTCTATGTCTCTTTGTCCTTCAGTTTCTGAAATGTTCACATTCCTAGGATCATCATCTTCATCAGCATTAATATTATAACAACCATGTAATCGATGAAGAGGCGTAGTCCATTCATCTTCTTCTTGTTCAAAAGGGGGGTTAGGTGCCTCCTCAAAGACCTTATGTCTTACAATTTGTAAAGTCTTATCTACTTTGGGGTACTAACTTTCAAATAGGAACGTAGCTATAAATTTATGGGTCATACCATACCAATATGTAGTGGCTAGACACAGTTCTGCTTGAAGATACCAGTTGATAGGTGTATCTAAGGTGTTAATGAACTTATGTACCCATTGTTCTTTATGAATGTTGCTCCAGGATTCCTCACAACTTCGCACATGGTCCTTAGGACAACTCTGACCTATGTATCGAACTTCGAAGCTTTCATATTGGTCGAAAAAGCGCATTGTCAACAAGGTGCGACATTGTACCCATTCTGCGATGTTCTTCTTGTGTGTTTCCCACCATCTAGATGGCATTGTTTTCAAGGATTCAGCTAGTGCCAACAATATTTGTTGTACTAGTATAATTCCTTCAAATTCAAATAGAAATGTCTCTAAATTATTCAAACCATCAAATGTAGGAAGATTACTTACTTATGTGCCAATCCAATGAACTGCTTTAGTCAATCTGGCACATCTCCGCGTAGAGACTTCATACATTATGTTATGTCAATTTTCCAATACTTCTTCTGAATCCGATGAACATGCACTTTCACTTCACCAACTTAGATTTCCATCTGATGTAGGATTAATATAATCTTGTTGGCCTGCTGTCATTTTATAGATGTTCTCTAGCTCAAAGGTGCGGTCTTCTTCTCTTATAGGTTTTGTGTATCTACGACCTTCATTAGGATCAAGCGGTGCATGAACCTAAGGCCATCACCTTCAAATGTCATTCTTCTCTTTTTTATATCAACAACAGTCAAATTGTTGAAAGCCCAATCAATACCCAACAATGCAGGATACATACAACTGTCATCAACTATCTCAATCACTTTGAAGTCTTCAAATGTCCGCACTCCATCGATGTCTACAAAGACATGCTCTAATATTCCAAAGGGGCTCATCGCCTGCTGATTAGCCATCCTGAGCCTAATAGGAGAGTAAATAAATTTAGGTTTTCCCATCACTGCCCAAGTCTTCTTTTTCATAACATTTACTTCTGATCCTAGGTCGAGGACCACATAGTCCACATCATAGTCTCCAATCTGAGCACTAAGGTGCAGTTCTTTGCTTGTCCTTCTTTTTCTAGATACTTGATTCATAGATCTGTTCAGCAGAGAATCTACTCTTCCAATTTCATATTGTCTTATCGGGTGTTGTAGTTCCTGCATAGATATTTCATATTTAATCAAATGAATACAAGTATACAAGAAGTCCACAAGCTTGCTTTCCTCTTCCCCTTGTCTAGGTAGGGTAGACTGATCAAATGTTGGAGGCATTTCATATTCCCTTACTTCTGGTTGTGCCCTAGATGAAGAAGCATGTTCACCTAAAAATTCTCTCCTTGCTTCTTCAAAAGTATGCTATTCTTTCTGTGGCAGGAGAATCCCCATGCAGACAAGTGGATTTCCTCTTGGATACTAGACCCCTATAACCAAGACAGAAAGGTGCAAATGTTGAACACTGACATTCCTTCTAATGAAGCTAAACTAGTCAAGGATTAAGAAGAAAGGAATATAAATACCTTTAATAACGTTTGTCCTTGCTCGATCCAGGTTTATCTTGATCTCCAAGTCTTTCACAAGGTCCTTCAATCAAAGGAACAACAACGACAAAACATACTTCCTATTCCTTCCATGATTAGCTTCGAAATAGATCTATCAAAAAGAACAAATTCATGAAACATACACAAATTTGAAGGAAACATGCCAAGCACATATATATATTAATGAAAACAAAGTAAAGTGCTTACAACCATAGATGTATATGCAAGAGCTTCACCAAGCTCTCTTTGTCCAGACCCTTGCTCAAAAGTTCCACAATTAGAATGACTGTAACTTTAACTAATAAATCTCCCTTATGAGATCATAAGTTTGATGCCTCTAAACTGCCATGTTCTTTTCACCATGAGAAGGCCTCCTTATATTAGCTTGGAGAGGCCCAACCACCTTAGATATTATTGGGATAGGTTGAGGATATTTCTCCATCAGCTGTGGATCCTCCCTAAGATCCAGCCTTGACCTCAGATTTGAATCCAACTAACTCCAGAGATGAGGGGTATTTTCCCCTGATTTTCCTTAATAGTCAAATATTCCCTCAAACAACCCAGTGCTCCCTTAGAATGGGACACAGAGTGTTGCAACGCTCCCCCAAAGAAGGGTAGGGAGCGTTGGCACTCCATGACAGTGGGTAGGGGAGCGCTGCCCAAAATTTCCTTAAAAAATCCCAACACTTCCTTAGAAGGGTGCATAGAGTGCTGGAACGCTCCCCCAAATAAGGGTTGGGAGCGTTGGCACTCCCTGATAGTGGGTAGGGGAGCATTGGCCTTCAAAATTGATTTTTAAGTGGTTTTCTTCATGGAAAATGCTTTGTACTCTTCATCAAATGATTTCTCTTCCTTAAACCAGTCTTTCAAGGTGTCTTAAGTGTCCCTATGATGTTGTTAGATACACGACATAGGCGAGATGGTAGGATGATGTTTGCGACACTTGTAATGATGACACTTGCGACACTATTGAAGTGAGTAATTTTGATGTGTAATATATTTCCCCCCAAAGTGCGAAGTTAGAAGACGAAAACTGATGATTGAAGTACTTTGTAGACTTTTTTGAGCAAGGGTATGGACGCGGAGAACCTGGTAGAAGCTGCACACAACCATCAAAAAAATATTATGAAATGTTTCAAACCCAAGGCAGGCATACATATGCTTGGGTGATAAAGACTTGCAAGGTATGGCCGCCATAAGATACACTACGAATACATAATTATATTGACAAAAAGGTATAGCCACCAAAGATACAATGTGGATCTATACTTCCATGATATGAACTGATCGTAGACACAAAAAATACACAGTGGATCTACGAGATGACAAGACATAGCCACAGACCAATACAAAGTGGATCTATGTGACAGTATATGTGTCAATATTCAAGAGAAACTCTGTCACAATCTGGGTAAAGTACATATCAGAGTGATCACTCAACCCAAGGTCTTCTTACTGATCTTGATGCAGTATGAGTCTCACCATGTGAATAGATGTCCCGATGTCGAACATGGAAGAAACCACTTGATTACCGGTCAATGAGGTAAACCGTTAACAAGTACGAGGGAAATCACCATTGATGTCAATGATTCCCAAGGTACCCTAGTACATTCTAGTGAAGGTGAACAAATGAGCTGAAGTCGAACATCTATGGAATCATCCGATCAGGGGTCAATGATGTAAACCCACTATCGAAAGTGAGGAGGCCTGCCATTGAGGCATGTAGGTCCCAAGGTACTAACTAGTTTCTAAGTCTAGTTCTCCTATGATGTGTTGAGATTGACAGGAATAGACTCATCGGAGGAGGGCCTTGATGTGTCTCCCATCAACGACACGAAACTGACATAGAGATGTAAATTGGTAGATCAAATGAACATGGACTGACACAGGTATTGAAACAAGATATTTGTGATGGCTGACTCTCGAAGCAGATACTTCCCTTGAACACTGAGGCACAACAACATAAACATGACATGGACCAAAAAATGATAATGCAGTGGATACTGTGACTTTCGTCGGGTGACCCAAAGGAGTAAAGAAACTCAGATGATTGGTTTAGTGCAGAGGTTCATCAGATTAAAAGGTATGCAAAGACAAAGTGTCATGTTCAAGGGAGACCATAAGAGTGATTGGTGATGTTTTCAAAAACTACTTGGCTTGCTTCCTTCAATTTCCCCCCCCCATCCAGATAGACGAGTACCTCTTTTTAATTTAACGAGCTTGAGGAGGGTAACGCATGCTCGATATAACTCATCTTCAGTAAGTCTCTCTTCCTTTGTTTAACGAACTGGAATAAGTAAGGGTTTGGTCCCATATGGGCCCTTCAATGTATAATTTTTTTAACGATTCCAGAGAAGGTAAACTCGGTGGTTTTTCATGTTTAGAGAGTTTGAAAAGTACTTAAAGACGACTCCAGGGTTGTCCTTTTTTCATAATTTTAGTCTTGCGAGGCTGAAAAAGAGATAAACTAACACTCGATAGATGCCCTTTCAAACCTTTTAACGAGTGGGAAAGGAAGCAAGATCACTCAGCAATCTTTTCATGTTTAGAGAGTCTGAAAAGAGATTAAAGGAGACTCCAGGGGGTTCCTTTTTCGTATAACCTTTACGAGTCCGAAAAAGTGATAAAAGTCTAATCGGTTACATTCTCATGTATTTTCAAGCATGAGAAAGAACAAAGACTAAGTTTGGTATTGGTTTCATTTTTACACAAGCTTGAAACAAAATTAAACTATGCTTGTAAATTCCCAACATAATTTCCAAAGGTTGGGATACCCATGGATGGTTGGTACTATGCCCCTAGCTTGAAAATCTAGTGGCATAACTCCAGAAAGATAATCAAAGGCTAGAGACATTCCCCCCAAGGTTCAAATCATTCACCAATTGTGAGGTTGTCACCAGTTTCCGCACTAGATGGAGAAAAAGGATACAGGTGGATGAAATGAAGGTTCAAAAAATGAGACCTAAAAAAAGACTCGACTTGGTATGAGAGGTGATTGTTTCATGTTTTAATGAGCTTGACACAGGAAAAGAATTATGCTCAAGGCTCCGGGTTCAATCCCCATATTTTTTGTTTCATTTTTTAACGAGCTTGCTACAGAGAGGAAAACTATGCTCAAGACCTCTATTTCATTTTTTAATGAGCTTTCCATAGAGAAGAAAAACTATGCTCGTAGATTTTGTTTCATTTTTTAACGAGCTTGCCATGGGGAAGAAAAACTATGCTTGTAGCTCTCATCTTGATCATGTCTTCCAAGACATCTTCACTAGATGGAAGAACAATGCTCTGGAAGGAACACATGTCGAGGGCCATGATAGGGGTAAGGATATCAGGATCCAATAACCCTATCGAAGATATCACCAAGTCAACTACCATATCTAATTCATATTCATCGGTAGCTGAAGGCATGGGAGATAACGCCACATAATTGACATGTGGCATGGGTGATACCTGTTATCGGGTAAATCAGTGAATGCGGACATAGACTAATCCCCCTAGATCCACCTAGATCTAGAAAAAAACACGACAGGACATGACGCTTTCCCTAGGCTCTAATCATCAAATTTACTACTGAACAAAAGACAAGAGACATACCTTTAAGTGTTTCTTCCTTATGTCTTTGTTGTTCCTATTTCACTCCGGTGCTCTTGTGATATTGATCCTGCAGTGAGACACAAACCAACCAAAGTGAAAGAAGAGAGAGTATATTCAATGACAACCTATGCATATGATCAAGGAATTATGCAATAAAATAAAGATAATTCTATGGGAAAGAAACATGCCACTGTATTATATTAAATAATAGGAAGAGAGATTACAACCGGATGCCTTGATGTTGTAAGGTTCCTTCCAACAATTCCTTGCTTCCCACACAATTCTTGCTCCAAGGATTCTTAGACCATGGATTTGATAACTACTCACAATCTATCTTGACAATCAAAGCTCAAAGCCAATCTAACCAAGCTAATAAGCTCAAGAAATTTCCAACCCAATCAAGCTTCAAAACCAACTCAAGCTCCAAAACCCACTAACTTTCTCCATGAGAGCTGCTCTCCTTTTATAATTTGAAGAGGATAAGGTGAGGAGGTTAGGATGATCCCACTAAATCATGAAAGCGAGTAAGATCCAAACTATTCAGAAGCCACATCACCATAGAAGCTTCTCCTTCTAGAAGCATCGAGAAGATGCTCATTTTTCCCACGTACGAAGGCCTCTGCAATCTAGCTATAGTGCAGCCTGCGGAAATTCCACGCACTAGCTATAGTGCAGCCTACGGAAATCAGGCATTTTCGCACCCTAGCTATGGTGCAGCCCACAAAAATCCTCCAAAATAGGGTATTTTCAGAGGAAAACACAACT
>JASDQU010338957.1:0-10194 GCA_032191745.1 Picea mariana
GAGACCTCCCATCGCGTTAATGTTCGCTCGCTCGGCTGGACCTCCCATCGCAGAGCGATAATGGCTACCCTGCATCCGTAGGGTAAGCGTTAAATTGATGGGCTGTGTCATTTAAGCCGCGGCTCAAGTGGAAGCCACTTGTCGTTCCTTCCCCAGCTGTCACCCCATACGGGGAGCAGATATCAATTATTGAGATTGCACACTGTTGTCATATTAATACACACCTACAAACATGGAGAAGTCTCCAACCCACTTGGTGTGTCCTTGGAGGCACAAACTTGAATCCAGACCCACTGTCACCTCAATCTGGACTCCTTCCATCTAAGCTCACTCCTAGGGAAGTCAAGGGGGGTAGACCCTATTAAACTATGTGAAGGTTTTATTTAAAATTCTAGGAGTTAATTAAATTGTTGATTAGTGTTACCCAACCCAATGACAAACAACCAATGCAGTGTGCAATCTTTCAATGACAGGCAAACCTTTATTTATTAAGCCACAATTAGACCAGTGCCTAAAGATTCCACTTATTCCAATATATACAAAAAAATGATAACTCTACAAGAATGAAACAAACTTGAGAAATATCTACATAATGAATTGAAAATTAACTTTACACAATTATTTTAAAACAATGAATAAATAAATAATACTTGTAAATGAATCAATGTGAATATTTACGCATGAAAAATAACTTGCACAAAATATATAAAATGTAAATAATTGAAAATAAATCGTTGAAATGGAAATTACAAGGAAATATGATTTTTTTCCAAATGTGTAGGTTGCTTTTAGTTAATTTGAAGTCTCTCTTTAACTTAGGGGTTTCAATGTAAAAGGTTGCAAACCTAAGCTATGTGACTACCCCAAGTCCTTATCCCTTAGCCAAGAGGAAATGTTGGGTGCTCAATAAGAAGAACAACAAGGTTCTTCCCTAGCTCCACAAGTCAAGTCCAAAGTGCTTGGGCGCTCAACAAGGAGGACACTTGGTGTCGTGAACCGTCCCAAGCTTCAACCCCTTCTAGCCTCAACATGTCACCTTATTTTAGTGGCCAAACATTAATAGAAATGGGTTCCTAATTAAATTATCCACTCAATCCTTTACCCTTTCTTATTACCCAAGATCCACAAAGTGGCAAGGGGAGGGAATACGGGGCAAAGGTGAGGTAAATTTTGTTTATTTTGCAAAATAAAAGGAAACTTTAAGCACTAGCCAACACGATTTTGAAGGATGGAATAGCCACTCACATGCAAGGTGTGGACAAACAAAAATTACTTAAAATAAAATAACTTAAACAAATTAACCAAACTACTTTGGCACAAGGTGGAGGACAAAGCCTTCCGATTTTGTGGCAAAGGTGGACGAAATTAAATAAAGCAAAAGCCAGAAAATTATTTATAATCCTAGCCGACATGATTTTGCAGGGATGGAAGAGCCAAGCACAATGCAAGGTGTGGGAAAAAAAATTAAAATTAATTTATAGATTATGAGCTTGGAAAATAAATGGGGAATGCAAGCCCGAGAGACTCTATTGGGTTGCTTACAATGACTTTAGAAAGTAAGAGAAAGAAGGGGGCTTTGCACCAAAGCTTGTAGATGTTTTCTTGAGCTTTTAGTGGCCAATTTTTGGCAACACCTCCCTTTTGTTGGTGAAAACCTGCATAAACATCCAAGCAAGCTTGCTGGAAAATGCTAAAAATCACCACAATATGTTAGTTTTGAGTTAGCATACGCACATAAATTTTTACAGAAAAAATATTAACTTGAAAATTGGAATTTTTGGCAAGATTATGATGATTATATGTTTAGAAAACAAACAAATAAAGGGCTGAAATTAAAACAGAAAATTAATTGAAGAAAAATAGTCTTTGGAGTTCCTCCTCCAAGCTTTGGCAACCTGCAAATCTGTAAACCCTTACTACACAATGAAGCATCTTGTCGTCCTTATACACACCTATTAACATGGAGAAGTCTCAAACCCGCTTGGTGTGTCCTTGGAGGCACAAGCGTAAGTCCAAACCCACTGTCACCTCGATTTGGACTTCTTTCGTCTAGACCCTACTTAACTATGTTAAGGTTGATTAGATGATCTAGGAGTTAATTTTAGTTCTTAGGCTAGGGAGACCCAACCCAAATGACAAGCATTCAATGCAATGAAAACTTTCAATGACAAGCAGACCCCTTATCCACTAAACAATGTTAAGACTAGTGACTAAAGATAAATAAATGGAGTCAACGAGAGATACAACAAATTACAATTATACAAAAATAAATAATGCTAATGAACAAAAGAATTCACTTTACACTTAAACCAATTATGATTATTATCTACAAACTGAAATACAACATGAAATAAATATACAATGAAATAAAGAGCTTAAATGATTATACAATAATATCAAAAGAATTTAAATCCAATTAACAATGAAGCATGGAATATGAAATATTCACAAGGAGAGATGTAACTTGAAATAAGTTGAAAAGTAACTGCTCAAGAGAGAGAGAGTGCACAACTTTAGAAGTGGATAGCTTTGATAGTGAAATCGCACAACTTAAAAGGTAAAGTTACTTTGAAAATGGAAATGCGTGGAAAGTAAAACTTGCACAACTTGAATAAAGATAACTGAAATTGAAAGTGTTAAAGTTGTGAAAGTGTTATAGGTTAATTTAA
This sequence comes from Picea mariana, assembly GCA_032191745.1. Taxonomy (NCBI): domain Eukaryota; kingdom Viridiplantae; phylum Streptophyta; class Pinopsida; order Pinales; family Pinaceae; genus Picea; species Picea mariana. The sequence continues at coordinate 2,670 of JASDQU010338957.1, forward strand.
AAAAAATTTAAGTCTCTCTTTAGTTAGGGGGGATTTAGATATGATATATGCAAGCCTAAACTATGTGTCTACCCCTAACTCTTACCCCTTCAACCAAAAGAATTGTTGGGTGCTCAAGAAGAAGGACAAGCAAGGTCCTTCCTTAGCTCCACAGGTCAATCTGGAATTCTTGAGTGCCCAAGCAGGGAGGACACTTAGTGCCGTGAAGTCATCCCCAACTTACACCCCCTGTAGCCTTCCAAGTTACCCTTTTTGATGGTAAAAGTGATACTAGTTGGGTGCCTAATTAGACTAGATATGATTACTTCCAAGACAAATAGATTACTCTCCTAATTAATCTAGGTGAGGTTACTTTGCCAATGAATTCAAAACTAAAGTAATGAATAAATTTAGATCCTACCCTCACAATATTGCATGGATGGCTAATCCAATCTCTTTGCAAAGTGTGGACAAAAATAAGAAAATCAAATGACTTGAAATGAAAATAAAACAAGAACCTAGCCACACAACCTTGCCTTAAGGACAAGTGGGGCAAACAAAGAAATACAAAACAAAAAAATTAAAGAGATCTAGCCTTATGATTTTSCATGGATTGGCATAGCCAAATCAMTTTGCAAGGTGTAGGCACTCTATACTAATTTACAAAACAGAAAATTGATTTTATGAACAAGAATGCAAGCCCAAGAGACTCTCTTGGGCTGCTTACAATGTTGAGAAGATAGAGAGAAAGAAGAGGTTTTATGCCCAAGCTTTTGGAATCTTTCTTGAAGTATTTTGAGGGGCAAGTATGTTGAAATCCTCTTCAAAACCTACAAATAACCTGCAAAAACAGCAAGTTATTCTTGCTGGAAATTGCTAAAGACGGCTCAAACAAATGAYATTTTAGAAATATGATATTCAGAAATTTAAAATAAAAAATATGAACATGAAAATATATGTTAAACTGCAGATTTTTTATCAAAGAAAGKAAAGGAAATTGATAAATGATGGTTGAAAATAGAACAAAAAATTTCAGAAACTTSGAAAGGCTTGAAAGAAAGGATTTCCAGATCTGAAATCCACCTTCAAAAGCCCTAGATAACCTGCAGATTTTGCAAATCTTTGCTACAAACCACACAAGAAGGTGAGAATGTTCTATATATTTGTAAAATACTTTGCAAATGAAATAGAAACAACCCACAAAAAAACTAGTGATAATACTATCACTAATCTATCCCAAGCAAAATACTTTGTTTGGGTCTTCAAGTGGAAATGAAAAAAAGGAAATGAAAATGAATAACTAGCAACAATATTACTTCATACACAACAAAAGATGGCTCCAAGAATACTCCAAGAGACCAACATATCCTCCAAAGCTTCAAAAAAATTTATTACCCAAAGAGAACTTGCCAAAAGACACCAAAGACCATGAGAGAGAATGGAGAGAAAGGGGGAGGAGATGGGAGAAATTTGAGCATAGTAGAGTTGCACTGAGAAAAGATTCTGAAATGAGGAGGGGTAGGCATTCTTTTATATTTGGGAGAGAGGAGAAACCTCTCTTGGATGAATTACAAGTGTCACCCATCAAAGAGAGAGGGAACAAGTCAAAGAAGAGTCACTTTTAGGGTTTTGGAGCAAGTTAGGGTTTGAGGGGTAACATGTAAAGGGGGAAAACACCTTTTGACTTGTCAAACATGAGGTTAGGCTATAGGAAGGGTGAAATTAGGGTTTTGACATTTTTTTCACTTTAATTTTATATTTTCCCTAAGTTCAAGAGGAAGGGGGGAACACTTTTTATTAGGGAGACATGACTTTAAGTTGTGGCTAAGCATGGGGGGGATTCTTTAAATGGAAAATTACTTTTCCAACTTAGGAAAAAGGTTAGGAAACTTTTCCCCACTTTCTCTCATGTCTTTTTTTATGTTTTACAATTTTTTGTTTTTTTACTTAGCCAATTAAAAACAATTAAATGTTGACTCTAGACTGACTTTAACTCCTCACGGACAAAGACCTAGAAAAACTTGTACAAATGAATTGAAACTTGGTCCAAGGGTGTAGCGGGTTGTCTTCCATTTGTTTTGAGTACTCACACCCCTATCAAAACCCCCAAGCACCAAATTTTTACATTTTATCTCAAAAATAATTAAAATTCCCATTAAATGGAGAATTTTAATAAATTAAAAAAAAATATCAAAACTTGACAGAATTCCGCAAGACTCTAGAAGATGTCTAGCATGGTCATTTACAACATTCCTAGACCTTAGTCACCCCTTAGGCTCGATCATTAGAACATCTTTCACCACTTTGGAGAATTATTGTGAGTGAAAAACTCAAGGGTAATTAAAAATTACCTGAGGATAAAAAACACTCGATGAAAGGACTTCCCTAATGATAAAGTCCTAGGCAACTGACTTAAAGTATGACCCATGCTAACCCATTACATTATTATCCCACGTAGGGGAGCAAACATTCTGATTACATAGAAAGACATGTTAGGGGCAAAATTGTCCTGTTGAGCCATAAGTCTTCAAAAAAAGCTGCACCCTCAGGTACCTAGCTTCATGATATATGACGTTGACCCCTAGTCGAAATAGGTGGTCTACAAGGCAAGAAGGTGAGATCCTTTAAGAGGCCTACAAAATACTTTGTAAACTCTAATAAAATCAAATCACATAAATCTATAGCAATACTACTTTAAATTTATCCCTAGCAAAATACTTTGTTTAAGGTTCTTCAAGTAAAACAATGTGAAGCAAAAATAACAAAACCTACAATGTTACCTCACCAAGAGCAGATATCACACAAGAGTAGCCAACTGAACCAAGAATACACCACGAAAGCACCAAAGAACACCAAGAGATCCTCCAAAGCTTCACTTTATTGCTCCAAGAAAGGTTACCAACTGGCACCAAAATTACAAGAGAAAAATGGGAGAGAATGAGAAAGAATGGGGAGATATTTTGGTATAATGGAGTTATTGTGAAAACTTCCTGTCAAAATGAGGAGAGAGGGATTTCATTTAAGGGAAAGAAAGAAGAGAGACCCCTCTTGGATGAGTTACAAGTGTCACCCATCTAAGAGAGAGAGAGAGAGAACAAGTCAAGGGGTGCTCACTTTTAGGGTTTTGAAGTGAGTTAGGGTTTGAGGGGTGAGATGTGAAGGGGGAAAACCGCTTTCCTCTTTTTCAAACATGAGGTTAGACTATAGGAAGGGTGCACTTAGGGTTTTAGACAATTTTTCACTTTAATTTTTACTTTCCCCTAAGTTCATGAGGAAGGGAGGCGCACTTTTCACTAGAGAGACTCACTTTTGGTTGTTAACTTGACTTGGGGGGGTTCTTCTAAGTGGACCCATCTAAGAGAGAGAGAGAACAAGTCAATGGGTGCTCACTTTTAGGGTTTTGGAGTGAGTTAGGGTTTGAGGGGTGAGATGTGAAGGGGGAAAACCCCTTTACTCTTTTTCAAACATGAGGTTAGACTATAGGAAGGGCGCACTTAGGGTTTTAGACAATTTTTCACTTTAATTTTTGCTTTCCCCTAAGTTCATGAGGAAGGGGGGCGCACTTTTCACTAGAGAGACTCACTTTTGGTTGTTAACTTGACTTGGGGGGGTTCTCCTAAGTGGATTTTCACTTTTTCAACTTAGGAAATATATTAGAAAACATTTCCCCACTTATTTTCTTGACTTTAGTCACTTTTACAATTTTTGGCCTTTTAACCTTAGCTAATTATTTGCTGACTTTAGACTATTTTGGACTCCTCATAGACAATGACCTAGCAAAACTTGTCCAATTGAGTTGAAACTTGGTCCAAAGGTGTAGGGGGTCATAATCCATTTGATTTGAGTACTCACACCCCTATACAAAATCCAGAAAGACCAAATTTTTACACTTTACATCAAAAATAATTAAAATTTCCAATTTACGAAAATTTTAATTATTAAAAAATCCTATCAAAACCTAACAGAATTCCGCAAGACTCTAGGAGATGTCTAGCATGGTCATTTACAACACTTCTAGACCTTTCACCCATTGGGCTCGATCATTAGAACGTCCTTTACCACTTTGGAGGATTATTGAGTGAAAAACTCAAGAGTAATTAAAATCGCTGAAAAACAAGATTAATTACCTGAGGAAAAAAGAAAGGACTTCCCTAATGATAAAGTCCTAGGCAACTAAATAAAACTTGACCCATGCTAACATATGACAAAATTTCTTGCTGAGCCATAAGTCTTCAAACTTGTCGCACCACCAGGTACATATCTTCATGATACATGATGTTGACACCTAATTGAAATAGGTGGTCAACACACACTACGGGTGCAAAAAGGATTTTTGAGTGTGCTGAATCCATTTCTGCAATAAAAAATGTCATTCTAGCAATTCTTCTATAGCCAGATTCCTATAATATATGACTGCACTAGGGTAAGACCTTAATATGGTTTATCATTTTTAGGATTCAATAACCTTAATGATTTTTCACTAATCTAAAGTAATAATAGATATGTTTTATTGTTGGAACCATAAATTAGCAATTTATGTCAAGACCACATGAGTCTCAATTGCATGAGAAATGACCAAAAATATTAAATGATGTTCACCATGTGAGTTTTGATAACAAGGGAGATTTGTTGTTGGGATATGCTCTGCCCTAACTCTAATATCTAGTATGATGAATACATTACTCGATCCCCTCACTCTTGTATCTAATTACCCCTAAAGTATCAGTACTTTTCATTGCATGCTAATATCTCTTCTATCTATCTACACATGTTTAAGCTGTGCTGTAAGGTGCAGGGAGATCGGTCTGTAACATTATCATTCGTCTTGACTATCAACTTCCAAAACATAAAGCCAATTTAATTGTTGGGTTGCATGTTAATGAACATTCTAGTGTTCACATCAAACTAGCTTGCTAACCTTTCCAATGTTTAAACTTTAAAGTCTAACTCTTGGTCTTTGTTATAGTTCTCTGATGCTTGGATATGGATAACATACAAAATAAGGAAGATGATAGATGTGGATGACACATAAAAGGAAGAAAGTATACTTTCTAGTTGTTACAGTGTTTCCTGAATTTAGTATGGATATTCACTACTTTTAATTGGAGTTATGTTAGACTATGGAAGAATGGTGGACTTACATCTTCAAGATCCCTTGAGCAACTATCAGCTTTTTCTACAATATTGTCATTCTCAAGCATTGAGACATCTTGTGAATCCCTAGCGTTCATTTCAGAAGGTGAACAAGAGTTGAGATGACGATCTGCATGTTCACTGTTGCTTGAAACTTGAACTTCTCTATCAGTTTTGGAAATCTGCAAAGCAGCATTTATTTTAGAAGTATGCCGTGTCAATAGCATCATATCTGGAACTAGTTCCATTAAAAGTTTTCAATGGTTTGAAACTTGAACAATATTGCCATTATATTAGATTCACCTCTTGTTTGACAACGGATTCCGTTATCTTCTTACTGTTAGGAAAATTATTTTCTGAAGCTGTTACTGGTGATGAATGTTCTACATGAGTTTTCCCATAGGTCCCATCTGGAAACCTGCCTTCCATCAAAGGTGGATGGATCTGGATTTTCCTGTTCATCACAAACTTTTTCAGTTACCTCTTGTTTTCTACAATTGTATGGTTTTAATGATCAGTGACTGAAACAATTTTTTCTTAAGGCCATACTGGCTATCTAAAAAGTTTTATTGTAACGTTAGAGAAATATACCTGACAGTATCAGTTGACCTGATTTCAGTCACTGGTGGGGAGCCCGATATTCGCTTTAAAGGTTTCATGTTAATAGTCTCTGCCATTAATTTCTTTGGTAACAGTCATAAAAACAAACAATAGAATGCATCATTTTTCATGACTAAAATAATATAGGAAAACAGGATTACAATTCAATTCTAGTCTAAAATGAGATGAAAGATGATCGCTAACAACACATTTACATCAGGTTCAAGAAACACCAAGGTTTCCACAGTGCAGAAATGTGAGAAACGTACACAAACAATTCAATGTCTTCCATGTTTGATGTATAATTTTGGTCTTTCATATTTGATATGGTAGAATTTTGGTATCTCTATTCCACAGTGGAGAAATGTGAGAAACTTACACAAACAATTCAATGTCTTTCATGTTTGATATGGTATAATTTTGGTCTCTTTACCATGCCCTTGTTTATGGCTCGTAGCATGACAATGATACATGTTGCACTGTATTTTGAACCCTTTGTTATACATGTGGGCTTTGATTATTGCATGTGTTTTTCATCATAATGAACCATATTGAAAAATACACACGAGGGTATTGTATATAATTGCAAATTTGCAATGCATTGTTGACATGGATGACGAAGGTGCCTCCAACCTAAACACAAGAACACCTAGTTGGTGAAAATGGTATGTACCTGTTTATATGTATATCTTTTCCACCATGATCAACTTGGCACTTGGATAAGCTTGTATTGAGATATAATTGCATTAACCTTATAGCAACATGTATAAATAAAATTCCAGCAAGGTTGAGAGAGGAGCCATGCTATGAAGAAGAACCCTAATCTTAACCCTAATCTTTTCTTAACAGGTTGTTTGTGTCCTAGAGGGGGGCATTTCCAACCCCCTAATTCCTAATTGGGGCCATGTGAGCCCACATGGCCCCTTCAAACTAAAAGAACACATTGCCGATTAAAACAAAGAATTATAATGAGAAAAAAATTGTAATGAAACAGAAAGCAAAAGAAACCCTACAAGTATTTTCCTAAATTTTTGGCACCATTCTATTTTTGAACACGAGAAGTACTATGTCTTACATAACTACCACCATGGTCTGCATATAAGGATAAGGTGCATAGTTTAGCAGAAATCAACCCCTACTTGAAGCAGCTCATATTAAGGTGGGTGGTTTGTACTAACACTTTCTAGGTATTTTCAATAGATTTTAACCCTAACTTATAGAAAACTCTTAATGATTATAATGTTATGTTTATTGTCTTCAAATTTTGAGAGCTAACTGAATTTTAGATAGTTCATTTTAAATTTTGGCATATATAGCCTAATCTGTAAAGTTAATAATGTTAAATGAGATTTAATATATAAATGATAATTTTTGTAATTTGTTGACTATGTTTATCACTTTATTTCTTCATGAACATTCACTCATATATATTATCAGTATTATTATTGTCAACTAGATTTAGCTTGGGTGGTTAAGAGGAAAAGTTATTATCCTCCCCAACAAGGTTCAAATCTTGCTTGTGAGATGTTTTCCATTTATCTGTTGATTGGGCTTGACAAGGCACCAACAATCTCACTTAAGTGCATGAGGGTGGGATGAGATGTTCGAAACATTTTATCAGCCCAAGGGGTTAGCTCAACCAGTTGTCACCTATGTTGTTAGGTATTTGGCTAGTTTTGTGTCAGCATATGCCCAATTCAAATCCCTTTAGGTGAGGCATGTTACCTCCTAGACCTACATTCAAAGATATTCAAGTCCCTGAACGAAGTGCAACACTAGAGGCACATGTGAAGGTTTCCCATAGTCACCACAA
>JASDQU010338958.1:0-12515 GCA_032191745.1 Picea mariana
TCTCATACTACAAAATTCATCTTCTCCAAAATCTGTTCAAAAGGGGAACCAAAGGATACTGCAACCACTACAGCCTCGGCCCAAGCACCTTCTATCCACCAAAAGCAGGTCGACAGGGTTGCAACAAAGCACAAAAATTCCTTCTGCACACAGTCATCTTATGTAGCCAGACTGGTTAAAAAGGTCCAACCCTTCCAGCCACAGGTTCGTGACAACCTTCAACAAACCAAGCAGCGCGACGGTTCCAACAAGGCAAGCATCTCACCAAGATTCAGATTCAGCAATCGCTTTCCCCTCTCCACCGGGAACTCAACGTAATGTAGACCATTGTTTCCTAAGGAAGGAGGATTGATCCAAGTGGATATCGGTGGCCACCCACCTTCTCCAACTGGCCCAAAACATGTTTATGGCAATTTTGGTAATTTACTATTTTTAGCAGTTTTTAACTTCCAGGGGCATTTTGAGGCCCTAAACGATGTTTTTTGAGAAAATGGGGAGCAACATGGATCGTAGTCCCTAGTCCCAATCAGTCCCTAGTCCCTAGTCCCAACAAGCCAATCAATCCCTAGTCCCATTTGTAAAAGTGATAGATGAAGCAGAAATCTCTAATAAAGCACCACCTCGCTCATCCCATGATGAAGCAGGAGTAAATCCCTTTCATTCTGCTTGGGAGAAATGGTGCCATGCAAAATATGGTTCTTCCAAAAAAGTCCCTTTTGATCCGGCTAATTCTGCAGAACATGCCTCATTCTCTAGAGAGAATATAGAATCTGCACCAATAACCAATATCAATTGCAGATCCAAAAATGAAATGATGTTAATCTTTCAGAAATGGCAGGCATGGGCAAGGACCCAAAAATTGATATTTCAAGACAAAGTAGCCTGGAATGAGTTAGCCTTAAGGTTAACTTGGGGATTTACAGGAAATCTAGGACTCTGGTGGAACAGAATCCGAGAAGAAGATAAGCTCAAACTAATGAATCATAATAATCCAATCGAGGAGCGTATCAAAGCAGTTGTACATGAATTCTATGGCAATGCTAAGATAGATTCTAACCATTATGCTGACCTATTCATGAATCAGCAACTTTGCCATCTCTCTCAACTCCCATAATTCTTATGTACAATGCAAGACTTGTTGTACAAGTCTCTAGATCCAAACAATGTAGTGTACTTAAGGAAATATTTGTCTACAATGCCTGGAAAAGTACCTGACCTAGTTAGAGATCGTTTTGAAGAAATGAATATTGATATATCTCAATTATCTCTAGCAGGCTTGCATGAGCATATAGTTATGGCTCTGCAAAAATAATGTCTTCTCAGGAAAACCAATAAATCTGTGAAGAAACAATTAGGTTTCGACTCCTCTGTCTGTGATACATTTTCTGAAACTTATCATTTTGGTTGCAACAAAGGACATGCTAAAAAGGAATCCTGTAAAAAGGATTGTGGTTGTTTCAAATGTAAACCTAAGCCACGAGGATTTTCTAGAAAATTCCCCAAGAAATTTAATCGAAACAATCAATTCAAGAAGAAATGTTATTTTAAACGTCGGCCACATAAACATCAATCAAAGAAGTCTTCCTGCTTTATCTGTAAAAATCCTGGCCACTGAGCTTCTCAGTGTCCTCTGCGGTCTAAAACTAAATTCCAATCAAATATTATGGATCTTTTCCAATCCAGTTACGATCCTTCCGAATGGGAATTAGTTGATAACCATTCAGATGGTGAATACCTCTCCCTTACTGAGGATAGTGACTCCCCTTCTGAAACCAACCTTCTTGATAATAATTCTGATACTGATTCAGACTCCTCCCAAATAGTTGAAACCATGAATTTTCTCGACATCAAAATGATGTCTCCTTATTCAGACCTCTCCTCTCTCCTTAAACAAAGGTCTGATCTCCAAGAAAAATTGTCCATTCTTACTCCTGGACAATTTCAACTCTCCAGACGTTATGCTTCTCAAATCTCTCAACTCTCTGCTCAAATAGATCAACTCCAGCAGCCAAGCGTGGTGAATATCCACCACTACACTCCTAAAGATGTTGAYTTYAGATCATCACARCATAWAAATARCAGASCAAAAAGTAYTGTAAAAATTWCARAATCATTMAARGMKAYTTCAYCAGAAGAAGATTCTTTAGAYAATACAATATTYCATCTTGAAGAATCCATCAAAKAAAAGGAAGCATTAGTTRYWGAWTTATGGAAGAGCTTGAAACTCCAAAADGAAGAGYTGAACTTTCTAAAKATGAAAAGAGACGAACAATTGGAAAAAGAAATGTTCAACACAGAAACAGATAATGAACCATATGAGTCTAAACAAGTGAATGGTTTAGATGATAGATTGGTCATTTCTGTGAATATAAAAGTTCAAGGATATCTGCARTACACAYTAGATGCACAACTTGATACAGGAGCAATGAATTCATGTGCAAAGCATGGAGCAATACCAGCCTACTATTGGCAACCTATTGATATCTCTTTTAGAGCTATCAATAAGTCTGAGATTAAGATCAAATACATAGCCCAAGACTTTCCCATACTAATACAGGAAGCCAAAGTATCTGTTACACTCTATTGCTATGATACTGGAGCAGATATACTGCTTGGACAAGACTTTGTAAATAAATGTTTACCTTTTGTTATAAGTAGTGATTTTGTACAGCTTACAATTTTGGGTAAATCAATTAAAGTACCCAACAAATCTTGTTATGAAACAAGAATTGCAGTAAAGAAAACTTTCCACCAAGTTGAGAAATCTGCTAGTAGTCTCATTCATATACAGAAAATTATAGGACATACTGAAAAGCATGGATCTGAAATCATAAAGGATATCAAGGAGAAAATAGAAAAATATTGTACATCTGAATATCCTAATGCTTTTTGGACTAGAGAGCAGTATTTCGTAAGCTTTCCGTATTAAGAAAATTACACCCCCAAACCTCAAAAGGCCTCTGCAAATCACATGTATCCAACAGAATGTGAATACTGTCAGAAAGAAATTGTAGAGCTTCTGGAAAGAAAACTGATAGAAATCAGTAGAAGCCCTTGGGCTTGTCCTGCATTCTATGTCAATAAGCACAGTGAACAAAAACAAGGAAAACCCAAGATGGTAATTAATTACAGAGCTTTGAATGATGCTCTGCTTCTTATAAGATTTCCATTACCATCAAAAGAATTGTTGTTTTCCAAGATTGGGAAGTGTAATGTATTTAGTAAGTTTGATCTAAAAAGTGGTTTCTGGCAGATTGGTATAATTCCTAGAGATAGATACAAGACAAATTTTGTTGTCCCAAATGGCCAGTACCAGTGGAAAGTGATGCCCTTTGGTTTGAAGAATGCTCCTTCAGAATTCCAGAAAAGAATGGATGACATCTTCAAACATCTTAACTTCGTCATTGTATATATTGACGATTTGCTTGTTTGTTCTGTAGATTGTAAATCTCATGTACAACACCTCAAGGTTGTTTATGACTTACTGTTCAAACATGGTTTAGTGCTCAGTCGTTCAAAGCTTTGTTGGGCACAAACAAAGATCGAATACCTTGGATTAATCTTATCCAAAGGAGAAGTTGAATTGCAAGATCACATCTTGAAAAAGCTTACAAAATTCCCTGATGAAATTCTTGATCAAAAACAGCTACAAAGGTTCCTTGGTTGTCTGAACTACATCCGACAGTTCTATGAAAATCAAGCTAAGGATGTCAGGATACTCCAGAAAAGATTAAGTAAAGTTCTGCCATGGAATTATAAGATGACACAAGTTGTTCAGATTATAAAGCAGAAAATCCAGAATTTACCTAAGCTGCATCTTCCAGATATGGACCTCCAACTTGTTTTAGAAACTGATGCTTCAAATGATACTTGGGCAGCAGTATTATTACAGAAGAATGGCCCTAAGTTGGAAGAAGTGTGCATATACACTTCTGGTTTCTTTAGTGACACTGAATCAAGATACCCTTCTTCACATAAAGAAATTCTTTCTGTCAAGAATGGCATTAAAAAATTCAGATTATTCTTAAAACCTGTACATTTTATTGTCAGAACAAATATGAAACATATGAAGGGTATGCTATCTAATCAACGTCTGTTGGAACAGGGAAACAACAGAATATTGTGATGGAGTCTATGGCTTGACGGATTTGATTTTGAAATCCATTACAAACCTGGTAAAGATAATTGTGTTGTTGATCTTCTTACCAGAGAAGCTACTCCATATCAAAATAAAGACAAAACCATTAAATGGCTTCATCCTCCTTGAGCATAAGGGATGCTCCTCCACCAGGATTCAAATGGATCCTAGTGTGTACAAATTGTGAATATTGTTATTGTTTTAACTATTTGAGTTGTTACATTAGAAGCAGTCCAGCCTGTATACATATTCTCAATAACTGGATACAGAAATATAACCATTATACATCTTATTTTGGTTACTTCAGAATGAGCCATACTATGGCAAGAGGATCAATCACAGGAGGACCAATGCAAGGATAGATATATATCCTGCTTTATACTCCTTGTACTACCTATGAAGATTATTGCAAAATAATGCTACAGGTGAAATATGATAGTAGCTATTGGATAATCTTTGAATGTTCAGTATTCAAAGATACACCAATCCGGTGGTCTGGTTGGCTGTATATTTTATTCTGGACTTACTGTCCCAGAGACGTTGCCTTCTTTGGAACCAGTAAGGGTGTTTTTATACAATGGTTCAGAGATGAAATAGAAGAAGATGCTCATTATGAAGGATGGTTTGTTTTTAACTTATCATTCCGAGGAAGTGAGTTGCAGTATGAAAAGTTTGAGCCACCTCAGCCTCAAACATATAAAGTTACCAGTGAATATTTTGGTGACTTATGTGTACCTGAAGATGAATTGATTCCAACAATGCAAGGATCTCCATTTTACAAATGCTTCAGTGGATTACCACAATTTTCTCATGAACATAGTTCACCACCAAGCAGTCATTTTGACTATGGAAGTGATGGATCTTTTGATTCTATTGCTGAATACAACATAGTTAATCCTATGGAAGCATGATGGGCCTAGTGCTCACTATTTTGTAATAATGATGTATTGATTCTTTTCACATCTAACGGGCCGACAATGGTGTCCCGTCAGTTCCATGGGTTGCTATAGAACTCCAGTATGTAATCATGTGATCTAATCTATTTGTAGATTTGTGAATATTTACTCTTGTCTAGTCATTCCGTAAAAGTTGGTATGGGTCCCCATATGGACGAGCCTCTAAGGGACAAGATAATAGTTGTAGTCCACAGCTGCCCCATTCACTTCAAGGAATCTTTGTTTATAGGCAGTTGTCAGTTTATGTCTACCGGTAACTTGCTGGAATATTGTATAAATAAGACTCTTCTCCTCTCATTTATTCATTCGGAAATTGAGAGAGAGTCTTAGAGTGAGTCTTAGAGTTTATAGTGTCGAGCAATGTGTATCCTCTTCACTCTCCTTCGGGAACTTGTGAATGAAAAACATTGATCTCAAGTGTAAATATTGTCTTATAATAGCACTGTCTATGCTATATGATCCTACTCTGTAAAATTGGTATCAGAGCCAGTAAAAGCTAGTTTATGCCTGAGCAGTCGGCCAGGAGCCTATCTGACATTCTCTTTCTCCAAAACAGAGAACTAAGATTGAATTCCCTGCTTTTCTGTGCAGTTATAGCTTATACACTCTGTGTCTTATGTAATGAGTGAGTTCAGTTGATTAATACAAAAGAAGTTTGTTCGGAAGTGATTCTACTTTGATACGAGCCTTGTGTCTGAAGTATATGATTGGGAGAAGTGTAAATGTTCAGTATTGAGTGAAGTGATCTTCTTGACTGTGGTCTCCAGCAGTTGTTGTAGGACACGTAAGACAGTCGTTGAAGTCGAAGAAAGGCGTGGAGTGCTGCAAAGTCCTTTTCCCATAGTAAGTGAGATCTTACCCCTCAATATATTTACTTGCCTGCAATATCTTAAGTATACTGTCAGAAGTTGCAGTAGTTGAAAATGGCCTCACAGAACAACATATCTTCTTATGATTTATCAACTGATGTCAAATATAAGCCTTCTAAATGGTATAATCATTTTCTGAGTCAGTCTTCTCCATCTAAGTCCCTCTATAATACTAGATTAGTTGCTCAAGAATATGAGCCTGATGTAAATTGGAGGATGCCCGAAATAGAGCCTTCAAAGATATATGATTTGCCGATGTTTAAGTTTCATGCCTCCACACTTATTAGATATTGTTCTCATAATGTGCCTCTCTCTCTCTCAGACAATCCATTTACCAAATCCCTCTAATTCAACAAGCTGATATCAATTGGGGTTTAGAACATGGGTATAAGTATCTCCATCTTTGCCTAATCCAGTTTGGAATTAATCCTTTAGTCAGACCTAGTTTAGATACATCTGTACTAAACTGTATTATTGACTCTCGGCATAATACCTTCTCAGATTCCTTAATCTATGAATTCCAATCTCCTTTGCATAATGGCCCAGTTTGGTCATCAGCCCTTCCAAGATATCAAGTTTCCTTGACTGATCCCTATATCCATAGTCTACTTCAAGCCTATGTACATTTTTTTGGTTTTAATATGGCTGAAGGATCTGACATTGCCCAACTTCATACAACTACCTGTCTTCGCTTTGTCTCTACAACTATGCCAGCACTCAATCCAAAGTTACTTTAGCGTGCTACCTCCGAAAGCATGGTGGTTGGACCCAATAATGTTTCCCCCCTTACCTTAGGTTTTGCTAAACTTTCTGCTGTTGAATAATGGTCCACAAATTATGAACCTATTTCTTCCAGAATATCGCCTCCCATGCCTAAAGAATTGAAAATTGAACAGAATTCATCTGGACAAAATTTTTTAAGAATAGGAAGATCAGAGAGCACCAGAAGTCAAGACTTAGAAAGACAATTGTCTTCCCTATTAGCAAGTAGCTCTGATTCAAATCAAAGAAGGTCTTCTTTTTCTGCCAGATCTTCATCTTCTTCCTCTTTATCCAAAGCCCCTATATATAAACCTGTTTTGAATAAATCAGCTTTAGATAATCATCTACTAACCCATCAGAAAGGTTCTGCAAATTGTTACTTTTGTCAAAAACAAATACCAGTACAAGAACAATCTCCCGAACTTTCTGAAACTCCAAGGATATCCCATATACCATCTGCTCCCAAGAATTTTAGGACATTCCAATCTAAAACAGAACATACTGGACAACACGTTGATTGTCCTAAATGTCTTAATCTAGCAATCCCCCAGATTAAAATGTTAAATGCACCTTTACCAAGGGGTGACAAGGATAAGAAAACTACTCTTCCTCAAAGAAGTCTTGGACCTGGAAATCATACTCCATCGTTCAAGAATGATCTAGTAGCTGATCTAGATTTCATAAAATATAGAAAAGCAGATGCAGAACAATCTCCTGATGTTGTGAGATTGCAAAATTATGCAAACTACCAGTCTGTCTGTCTTGCACAAAATATTGATGATATAGTGCAAGATGTTTTACAGACAAAGATTCATATGAATGGTTTGCATTCAGAAATTGATTCTTTGAAGAATAATCAAGAACATCTAAAGTCTCAACTTGTACAGATACTTGAGAAGTTAGAAACAATTCAAACTGCAGTTCAAAGTCTGAAAGATTCTTTTGAGCAGGAGAAAGAAACTCCTTCTCCACTTAAATTTGAAGATATAGAAAAACATGCTTCATTCCATTGGTTTGGTGATAGTTCAAAAGATGAACAGAAGCAACTAACTCTGAAACAGTTAGCTACTGAAACTCCAAATCCAGTATTAGCAAGAATTGTAGAAGTACTGGAAATAGCTATTGAAAAGATAGAGTTAGTCAAATCACAGTCTTCTACTCTAAAAGAAGACATCAGAAAAACACAACAAGCCAATCAGTCCCTAGTCCCATTTGTAAAAGTGATAGATGAAGCAGAAAGCTCTAATAAAGCACCACCTCGCTCATCCCATGATGAAGTAGGATGAAATCCCTTCCAGTCTGCTTGGGAGAAATGGTGCCATGCAAAATATGGTTCTTCCAAAAAAGTCCCTTTTGATCTGGCTAATTCTGTAGAACATGCCTCATTCTCTAGAGAGAATATAGAATCTGCACCAATAACCAATATCAATTGCAGATCCAAAAATGAAATGATGTTAATCTTTCAGAAATGGTAGGCATGGGCAAGGACCCAAAAATTGATATTTCAAGACAAAGTAGCCTGGAACGAGTTAGCCTTAAGGTTAACTTGGGGATTCACAGGAAATCTAGGACTCTGGTGGGATAGAATCCGAGAAGAAGATAAGCTCAAACTAATGAATCATAATAATTCAATTGAGGATCTTATCAAAGCAGTTGTACATGAATTCTATGGCAATGCTAAGATAGATTCTAACCATTATGCTGACCTATTCATGAATCAACAACTTTGCCATATCTTTCAACTCCCAGAATTCCTATGTACAATGCAAGACTTGTTGTACAAGTCTCCAGATCCAGACAATGTAGCGTACTTAAGGAAATATTTGTCTGCAATGCCTGGAAAAGTACCTGACCTAATTAGAGATCGTTTTGAAGAACTGAATATTGATATATCTCAATTATCTCTAGCAGGCTTGCATGAGCATATAGTTATGGCTCTGCAAAAAGAATGTCTTCGCAGGAAAACCAATAAATCTGTGAAGAAACAATTAGGTTTCGACTCCTCTGTCTGTGATACATTTTCTGAAACTTATCATTTTGGTTGCAACAAAGGACATGCTAAAAAGGAATCCTGTAAAAAGGATTGTGGTTGTTTCAAATGTAAACCTAAGCCACGAGGATTTTCTAGAAAATTCCCCAAGAAATTTACTCGAAACAATCAATTCAAGAAGAAATCCTATTTTAAATGCTGGCCACATAAACATCAATCAAAGCAGTCTTCCTACTTTATCTATAAAAAGTCTGGCCACTGGGCTTCTCAGTGTCCTCTGCGGTCTAAAACTAAATTCCAATCAAAGATTATGGATCTTTTCCAATCCGGTTATGATCCTTCCGAATGGGAATTAGTTGATAACCGTTCAGATGGTGAATACCTCTCCCTTACTGAGGATAGTGACTCCCCTTTTGAAACCAACCTTCTTGATAACAATTCTGATACTGATTCAGACTCCTCCCAAATAGTTGAAACCATGAATTTTCTCGACATCAAAATGATGTCTCCTTATTCAGACCTCTCCTCTCTCCTTAAACAAAGGTCTGATCTCCAAGAAAAATTGTCCATTCTTACTCCTGGACAATTTCAACTCTCCAGACGTTATGCTTCTCAAATCTCTCAACTCTCTGCTCAAATAGATCAACTCCAGCAGCCAAGCGTGGTGAATATCCACCACTACACTCCTAAAGATGTTGATTTCAGATCATCACAGCATAAAAATAGCAGAGCAAAAAGTACTGTAAAAATTTCAAAATCATTCAAAGCTACTTCATCAGAAGAAGATTCTTTAGACAATACAATATTTCATCTTGAAGAATCCATCAAATAAAAGGAAGCATTAGTTGTTGATTTATGGAAGAGCTTGAAACTCCAAAAGGAAGAGCTGAACTTTCTAAATATGAAAAGAGACGAACAATTGGAAAAAGAAATGTTCAACACAGAAACAGATAATGAACCATATGAGTCTAAACAAGTGAATGGTTTAGATGATAGATTGGTCATTTCTGTGAATATAAAATTTCAAGGATATTTGCAATACACACTAGATGCACAACTTGATACAGGAGCAATGAATTCATGTGCAAAGCATGGATAAATACCAGCCTACTATTGGCAACCTATTGATATCTCTTTTAGAGTTGTCAATAAGTCTGAGATTAAGATCAAATACATAGCCCCAAATTTCCCATACTAATACAGGAAGCCAAAGTATCTGTTACACTCTATTGCTATGATACTCGAGCAGATATATTGCTTGGACAAGACTTTGTAAATAAATGTTTACCTTTTGTTATAAGTAGTGATTTTGTACAGCTTACAGTTGTGGGTAAATCAATTGAAGTACCTAGGAAATCTTGTTATGAAACAAGAATTGCAGTAAAGCAAACTTTCCACCAAGTTGAGAAATCTGCTAGTAGTCTCATTCATATACAGAAAATTATAGGACATACTGAAAAGGAATCCTGTAAAAAGGATTGTGGTTGTTTCAAATGTAAACCTTAGCCACGAGGATTTTCTAGAAAATTCGGATGTTGCTCACCCAAAAGTTGTAGTTCTCATATAGATCTTTCCAATGAGCTATCGAGCGCCCCAAACAGAGATCATATGCAAAAGTTACGCCCCTAGGAAGTTGACATATCAACTACCCCCATCGGGGCCCACAAACCTTTTGGATTTTCATCTTCCGAGGTTATGGTTTTGGATTTTACTTATGTTAAAAATGCCTTTAGAGACTCATTGTAATAATCATCTTCTCACGAATGCGAGTAGTCGTCACATCTCTTCTCAGAGATAAGATACCACCATTCTAGCGAGTCTTTCACTCTATATTTTACAGCCTCTGTACATTTATTTTGTTAATAGAAATCATGTATTACCGTATATCTGTGACTCTTGTTTTATTTCCACTATATCTCTGTTATATTGTTTTTTCTCTTGCAATATCTCTAAATATTTATGTGTTATATCTACACTCTCATTTTGTGCCGAAAATAATCCAGATCAACATCAAATCTTGGGTTGAGGAAAGAACATTCATCACCCTACTACCCACAAGCGAATGGTCAGGTTGAAGCTATGAATAAGTCTCTCAAGACTATTCTTGAGCGAACGATCAATTCTGTCAAGTCAAATTGGCATTTGATGTTGTACTCGGTGTTATGGGCATACCGAATGTTTGTAAAGACTACCACTAGTTTCTCACCTTTTTGACTCGTATACGAGCCATAAGCAGTCTTGCCTATTGAGTGTCAGATCCTATATTTAAAGTTGGAAGTGGAGTTACTGCCAAACACTTTACCGCTTGAGGAACGCCTATTATATATCGAGCATCTCTATGAGAAATGCTATGATGTAGCCTCGGCCAATGAGGCTCACAAGAAATGAGTCAAGTGTCAATGTGATCAGTTCGTTCATCCTCATATTTTGTCTAAAGGTGATCTTGTTGTTGATATTATGGTAGCTGTGGGAGGTATTTACCTCCACGTGTAAACTTGATGAGGATAGAATACTCCAGGAAGCAAGAAGAAACCCTAATGAGTTGGCTAATAACCCTAGAAGACTTGTTGGCTCAACAGAATAATTTATATTAGGTTATTAGACTCCAAGTGAATAATTCGACCAGAAATAATAATATATACTGAACAGACAGATACCCAAAATGAGAAGTTAGCCGAGGTATTTAGCCAAAATTAGTATAAATACAGGAGGCCAGTTCTCATTCTGGTAGGCAGTCTCAGAATTGTAAAGCAGCAACTTGTGTGCACTGCAGTGCCCAGTTTTGTGCACAGGTTTGAGGAGAGCTGTCGGTGCGGCTGTTGCAGCTAGCAGTTGCATTTTGGCTTGGAATATCTCTTGGCTAGGGTTTGGACTATCTAATCATCTCTTGTTGGTTCTCTATCCTTGGGGAAAGGTGCACTACCCTTTGTTTGGCTATCTAGCCTAGGGTTTTCTTCCGAAATGATTCTCTGTCAAGGTTAAGGTGCTCNAGGGTGGCTTCGGCCTATGGTTGGGTGACAATAGAGATATTTTCAATGGTAAAATGAGCACATCCATTATATTTTAACAGGTTATGGGCCCACACCTCCTTCATTTAGTCTAACCGCTGGAAGGAAACATAACCAGAAGGATATTAAGCTCATTGAAGCACTACCGCTAGGGTTACTAGCAGGTGCAGTTGCAAAAACCCTAATCCTCTCGTTGAGACACCTTAAGTGAAGATATTTACCTAATCTCCGGACAGATCAGTGTGCCCTAGCCTATCTCATCTCCTGGTACTCTCAGTAAGCCAAGATGTCAAGTTTGAGTTTGTGGTCAAATCTAGGGTTTGACCAAGTTAAAGAAGCCATGACTTATTCTATGAAGTCAAAGAACAAGTTAGATGGAGCCTCTAACTTCAGAGCATGGAAGACAAGGATTGACCTCATCCTTTCCAAGAATAAAGTGTTGGATACAGTGAAAGGAAAGATTGTGGAACCAGAGTTTGAAGAAGGAAAAGAGAAGGAACCACAGAACGTTGCATTTATGGAGAAGTTCAAAGACGGTGACATCAATGACATGAGTATCATAGTGGAATCTATAAAATACCACTTGATACCCTACATCTCCCATCTTGACTCATAAAAGAAGATGTACGATGCCCTACCAAATCTCTTCTTGGTCAAAAACATTAGACAAGTTATGAGTCTAAAGAATGAGCTGCGTGACATGAAGATGAATGATGAGGATAGCATAACATCATACTTTGTGAGGATCTCCCAGTTAAGAGATCAACTACAAGCTATTGAAGAGATCATTTC
>JASDQU010338964.1:12331-22490 GCA_032191745.1 Picea mariana
TAGCAATACCAATCACATCTCATCATCAATATTATTAAACATGTGCATAAAATCCCTAATACATCAGTTAACAACTCAAAGACATTACACAAGCCTACAATACAAATCTGGAGAAAAGGACAAGGCGTCCTATTGGGCTAGTGTCCACTGGAAAAGGAAAGTTCCCGGAAGAGACCTCATCCAAGCCATGTAAGTGGGTGATGTGGTCAGGGGATGTCCAAGCATCTAGGTGTAATGAGGGCCAAGGATGCAAGAAATGTTACCTGTGGGTGCCTTTGTTAGAAGGCGAGCTGTACCTGTCCTGGATGCATTCTTTCCAAGCCCATTCTTGCCTTTTATTCTTTTTTATTCTTTTATCTTTTATTGCTTTTCCTTTTTTTTTGTTCAAGAGCTAATTAGGGGACACTGTCTTGGTGTGGTGACCAGTGGTGACAACGCTACTCACAAATACTTTCACAGAAATGAGAAGGTTGGCTCGTGATGAGACCCCCT
Source organism: Picea mariana (assembly GCA_032191745.1). NCBI lineage: Eukaryota > Viridiplantae > Streptophyta > Pinopsida > Pinales > Pinaceae > Picea > Picea mariana. Next base: position 12,824 of record JASDQU010338964.1, read on the forward strand.
TTCCCTTGGCCATGAAACCAAGAGTCACTGCCCTGGCGTGGTAACCAACTGGTGGCAATGTCATATTGTTAGGCACCCATGGACCTAATAGGCTGGCTCGTGATGAGACCCCTTATCCTCTGGTTAGGTCTTGTTTTATTACTTTTCCGGGTCCCTCTTGTTTCTTGCTGAGAAGCTTTTTATTGCTTTCTCGGGGATCCCTGGGTGAAGCATCTCGAGGTTTTATTCTTAGGCTTTTATCTTTTACCAGCTTACTTTTACCTTCTGGGCCTTTAACCCCTTCTTCCCACGAGCTAAGGTGCAATCCTGAAAATAGGTCAACCCAGTACTCGGACAAGTGGAATGGGATAAAAGAGCGGGAAACAAAATGAAATAGTGGTGCTATGATGGGAGCGGACGATGGATTTTCAAAAATCCCCCCAGTGGCAAACCAAAACCTACCGACACAGGCTTGCTAGGGCACCCCGTCAATCCCCCCAAACATGGTCAAGTGTAAGATCCAAGCAGTTGTTAGAAATAAAAGGAATCAGATGCACACATTCAATGGTTTTGATGATCAAGGTGACACATACCATGATACCTGGACTAATTACCTCATGGAGCAAGAACCTTCTTTGACACAGGACCAAGCCAATGGTGATGGATGCTACTGCTGCTGACAAGATAAAGATGTTGGAAGAAAGAAAAGGTGGGCCCTCCAGGGCCATGCTAATGTCAATCCTGCTCTCGGTACTCCTTGTCTAGGACCTGTGGGCCTCGAGACATGATCTCCTAATTATCCCTAAAAGTGGGGGATAACAGGCCCAAAACTCAAATGTAGAAAACAATGGAAAATCAAGTTCTTAGATTGTAAGATTATTGCATGTAAAGCATAAAGAGAACTTGAAATAACGTGCAGAAATGAAAGGATTATTTTACACCATTTAAGATACCCATGTTTACTTGCAAACTGAAAGATAAATGCTTGAGGAACGAGAGCTTGCGAGTAAAGAAATAACGGAAGCAAAAGATTTTATCCTATGCCTCCACGGGCTTAAACTAGCATTTAGTTATGTGTGAGATCTAATACTAGATAATTTTAACCATGAGCATAAGCATATTAGACATCCACAACTAAGCTAGCTATACTATGGGGTTAGAAAAATAAAAAGGAAAAAGGAAAAGAACTAAACTAAAGCTGAAAATGAAAACAAAAATCAAAACAAAAAGGCAAGCCACTTGGGGACCCCCTTTGGGCTTGCTTACAATACTTGGAAAGATGGAGAAGAGAAGGGATTTTGTTACCACTTTGAAAGGGGGCCTTTGGGAATGTGTTGTGACTGAAAAGGGGCAGCATGTACCCTTGTCCTGGAGAGAACCTGCAAAAACCAACAAGCTATTGCTTGCTGGAGATGTTGCAACACACCCACAAATGTTAAGAAAATCTTTGTTTTGCAACATAAATTTTCTGCATATAAAAACCAGAAAATTAAAGTATTTTAATGACCTATCTAAGAGCGTTAGCAACCAAACTCTGAATGAGATAATAATAGAAAGAAAAGAAATGGAAAAGCTTATGAAGTTTCAAGTGAGAAATGAAGGTAGATTCTTGCTCAAATCTATCCCAACAATGCTTTTGAGACAACCTGCAAACTTCAAACAAAACGTGAGACAAGAATAGATAATGGATTGCATGAACCAACAATACAACAAAGTTTATATCATTAGTAAATACAAAGCATATTGGCCAACAACTACACTATTGCTAAACCTAGCTAAGCAAACAAAGTTTACCCAAGAAAATCTACTCTGTATTTCACAATAATATTCAAAAAGGAACAAGATTACCTCATAATAGAATGGAACACCAAGACAAAATCTCGTACTCCACGATTCCTCCAAAGCTTTTCTCTATTACCAAAGGGAGAGGTTGTAGCAACAAAATTGCTCCAAGCTCTCCAAGAACAAATGGAATGGAAGCAAGATGAACAATGAGAGAGAGAGAGAGAGAGAGAGAGAGAGAGATGGTAAGAAAATGGTAGCATAACAATACTCAAGAGAATGGTGAGAAATGAGTGAGGGAAGGGTTTTATTTATACCTTTTGAGGCAAAGTGACCCCTATTGGATCTTTGCCAAGTGTCAAAATCCAAGGCAAGATGAGATCTCCAAGAGGGAGGGTGCAAGCCTTTAGGTTTTGATGGAATTAGAAAGGTGGGAGTGTGGAGGAGTGGGTGGGACACACTCCAAGGTGATGTGGGAAGGCTAGGAAAGGTGCACCTCATGAGGGAGGGGCCATGACTTGCTTTAAAAACAAGTTTCCACTTTTTGCCAGAGAGGGGGTGCAAATCCCAATGGGGGCGTGAGCTTTTGAGTGGATGTGTGAGTGAGGGGGTGTGTAAAGGTTGGGAAAGGGGTTGGGTAGGTTAGGATATGTCTCTCTCATCATTATCCACCTTTTCTTTACTCCATTTACTTAAAAATTACAAAATTGACATTTTTCCTATGTCATGGCTTAGCAATTAAAATTGTTTTTTTTTTCTAACTAAGACTCCTTGTTTACAAACACCTAGAAAAAGTTGTCCGATTGAGCAGAAACTTGGTCCAAGGGTGTAGGGGGTCTCATTCCATTTCTTTTGAGCACAAATACCCCTATCAAAAGCTCAAGGACCTAGTTTTTACAATATTTATCAAAAAATAATTAATTAATTAATTAATTAAATTTCCAACCTTAGGAAATTTTAATTAATTAAAAATAACCTATCTAGACTCGATGGAATTCCGCGAAACTTTCTGAGATGTCTTACATGGTCATTTACATCATTCCTAAACACTAGCCACCAGAGGATGAATCCATTAGAACACCTTTCACCACTTTGGAGGATTTATTAATAGTGAGAGTGAAAAACTCAAGGGAAATTAATAAGGCTGGTTAGGACAAATTAATAACCTAAGGATAAAAAACACTCATTGAAAGGAACTCTCCTAATGAAGAAATCCTAAGGTAACTGACCTAACTATGATCCACGCAGACCTATTACATTATTATCCCACGCAGGGGGGCTGAAATTCCATTTACAAAAATATGTGCTGGAGGCAAAAATTGCCTTGTAGAACCAAATAGTCTTTGACTTGGTAGCATCTGATGATGCATATCTTCATGGTACTTGGAGTTGACCCCCTAGTTGAATAGGTGTTCAACATAGTCAATTATATCAACACATAAACTTGGAGAGATAACGGTGATTATACTTGTCTAAAAGATAACAAGGTGGAAGCTTGAGAAGTAGTACCTTAAGTTCTCAAGCACCAAGCCTCAAAGAGAAGGTTCAACTAGGGTGTAGGCATTTTTAGGCCCGAACGATTTCCCCTATCCTTAGACTCTTGAAAAATATTTAATGCAATAAGAACTAGACAAAGCTTCTAAAGTGCTAGTACTTTAGGGCTTTAGAAGTTTGTCTAGACAAGATCTTCTTAAGCAAAACTAGCAAAATAAAGAGCAAGAAAGAAGCACCTTATGTTTCTTACTCCTAGGGTTTCAAGAAAACAATTTCATAATCTTACATATGAACAAGTAAACATACCATAGACATTTGTCATGAAATGAAAATTGCAGATTTACTTGACCAAGAACAATCAAGCACAAAAACCCCATATTTGCCAAAATTTCACCAAGAAATGATCCAAAATGCATCCAAAATAGCCTCCAAGGAAGTGTGCATTGGTAATTTCAGCCAATAACCCCTTTAGGGAGAAAATTTCAGTTCTCCCTCTTGTGAGAAGTGAGTTATGATGTAAAAATGAGAGTACTTTATGTTTATTTATACAAAATTTTGACCTTTAATTAATTTTCAGGTCAAAATAAGGCCGACCTGGCCATTTTACAATAAAATTCAAATTTGACATAATTAAAATTAATTTGCATCTAAAGACACCTCCAAGGGTGACGTTCAAGTGCATAGATGGAACGTTGAGCCAAAAATGTGGGACACTTGGCCTCCAGAAGCCCGAGATGATGCCCACACGTGCCACCAAGCTCATAAATGCCTCCAAAATGAAAACCCTAGCTTTGGATGGCGTCTAGGGTCATGATGGTGACATCCAGGGCCCTTAAGGGCCAACATCCATATGGAAGAGCAAGGTCCCCCCTGGGTCTAGGTCTTCTAGGGTGCCTCCAAAGGCAACGCCCTTCTTGTTCCCGGTGCAAATCTTCAATTTCTTCTTACCCCTGGCCGGGGTTGCAACATCCATCTCCGGGCTTTAAGCCCCCATGAAGGTCCGAGCTAATTATTCCCTCTTGTCTACCTGTCCATCGGGTAATGTCCTGCAACAACAAGTACGCCCTCCAGGGGTTCATAAGTCACAGGGATCATAGCATGTAAATCACATCCAATAATTAAATTACCCAAACATGTGCATCAAACCCCCCTTAACCAAGAAAAATGCTCAAAGATGTTATGCAATTTGACAAGTTAGGTTTGGAGAAGGTCTCAGTACGTTCTATTGGGCTAGTCTCCCTTAAGTTTGGGGTGTTTGCCAGGTGGGATTTAATCCAAGTCATGTAAGTGTATGAGGTGGCATGGGGTAAGTGTTTGGGCATGGGGTGCATGTAATAATAGGGAAATGTAAAGCCTTACCTGTGGGTGCCTTTGTAGAGGGCGAGCTGCACCTTGTCATGAATGCAATTGTTTCCTATCCCATTCATTGCCTTTTATTCTTAGGTTTATTTCTTTTGATCTTTTTCTTTCAAGGGAAAAGCTGAGGGCAATTGTCCTGGCTTGATGACTAGAGGTGACAATGTTATCCACAAACACTTCACGAAAATGAGAAGGCTGTCTCATGATGAGACCCCCTTTTTCTTGGCTATGCCACCAAGAGCCACTACCCTGGTTTGATGGCCAGATAAGTGGTAGTGTCATACCGCTACATGCCCATGGTCATATTAGGCCGGCTCATGATGAGACCTCCTATCGATCAACTAGTACCTTGAGTGTTTATGCATCTTATGGGTCCCCTTTTCTTACTGAGAAGCCTTTCACTACTCTCTCGGGGATCCTTGGGCGAAGCATCTCAAAGGTTTCAACATTGGCTTTTAACTCTTTCCAACTATTTTTACCCTCTGGGCCTCTAGCCCCTTCTTCCCACAAGGAAAGGTACAACCCTTCCTAGCGTAGCCAATCCTAATGCCCAAATAAGGATAGGGGAGACGGAAGGAATAAAGATGGAAAGTGGTAAGTATGGAGGGACGAACGATGACTTTTCACAGATCCACCCAGTGGCAACCCATCCTAAAGGGAAATCAACTTACTAGGGCATCATGTCACCCCTCCAGGTATGAACGAGGCAAAGAGCATAATTCCCAAGCAAACGTCATGAAATGAAGAAAGATTCAATACAACATATTCAAGTGCTTCAAAAAATCGGAGTGATACATACCATGATACCTAGACTCATTACCTCATGGAGCAAGACCAACCGCTACATCAGGACCAGGCTGGTGGGATGGATACTGTTGCTGGTGATAAATGGATTGCACTGAGGAAAAGAGGGGCCCTCTGGGGCCATGCTCAAGTCGTCTGGCTCTCGGTACTCCATGTCGAGGACCTATGGGCCTCGAGACGTGATCTCCTTAGTTATCCCTAGGCTAGGGGATAACAGGCTCCAACTAAGAATTTCCACCTCAGTCCCAAGCTCAGTCTCCTTGAATAATGCACGTAGAATGAAGTGCACCCATGAACCTTGGATGCTAACTCATCCACTCCAACTACAGTCTCTGCACTCCCTGTAACTTGTCTCTGCTGCTTGGCCTTCCCTTCATAGATGATTTTAGGGGCTAAATCTCACAAGTGGGTTAATTTTCCATGTTTTTTCCCAAAAAAAGATTCGCCAATTTCCATTTTTCTAAAAATGATTCACCCAAATTCCATAGAATAAAATTATTTTACTTTTAAAATCACCAAAATTTAATAGAAACTATACAAAATCCTTAGAAATATGAATATATTTACAAAACTATCGCCAAACATTTTATATTTTGCATATTAAGGACTAGTAAGATTAGCCCAAGTTTCTACCTTTCAATATAAATTTCCATCCTTAAAATTATCCATGCTTCCCTTTCTTCTTCTCTAGATATTAATTGGCATAATATCCCATTTGGTGACTCATGAAACATTTCACTCGACTCAAATATTTCTTACCTTGGCTTTGTTACCTTCCCTTGCCTAGGGGTAACTAGAGGAGATCATGTCTCATGGCCTACAATGAAGACAGTTATCCCGATGACGATGATGAACAACATGTCCACTCATGATATCCCAACAACCCCCCTCATATGCTTCTTTCACTCTTGATCATCAAAGCTCGTCACATCTAATTAACACAGTGTTTGGGAGATGGTGTTCCAGCGTCATCATGAGGTACATTAGTCCTTTTGTCATATGAAGTGTTGTGCTTAATATACTAGGCATGTGAATGAGGATCATTGGTTGAAGTTGGATAATGAATAATAATTTCAAGAAGTTATGTTTGTTTCCTTCTTTCACCTTGGTGGCCATCATTTGTACTCTAGTCCCGTGTTGTCACCCCCAAGGAAAAGGGGTATTACTGGGGGGCCCTCACAAGGGTAACGTTCCATTTCCCCACCATACTTAACACTTACCATCATGGTGTTGAAATATTGTAACTGCAAAGAGTATTCTATTTATTATTGAGTCATTATTCATTAGATCAATCCCCTTTTGTGGATTGATCATGTCAGGCATTGTAATTGACCAAATCCCCTTTTGCGGATTGGTCAAACCCTAATTGTATTATGCAAATTAAGAAGTCGGCCGCCGGGCCCAATTAAAGTGGTTTTAACCACTAAGAAGACAAGTCGGCCCTGCCCAGTGAAGAGAGACCTTTCCAGTGCCTGCCAACTTGTATAAATAAAGGAAGCCAACGCCTCATTATCTCACTCACTCATTCACTCATCAAGTGCACAAGTTTGGAGAGCTGCAGTTGGGAGAAGAAGGAAGAGAGAGGTGCATTGCTCAGTGTTGGATATTCTCTAGTGTTTTGGTTTATTGTCTTGGCATCATATTGGCTATCTATATTAAGGAAGTTTTGCTGGGTTTTCTTCCCCATGAGGGTTTCCCAGGATAAATGCTGTGTATCTTGTGATTGTGTTTCTCTGAGTGATCCTACCTATGCTATGGTTATCTAGTAAATTGAAAAGAAACCTAATAATAACTCAAAACTTAACACCTAGAGCCTGTCACATTGTACTAAACTTCGGTAATGGGTCATGGTTCATTCTCTCATGAGAAGAGGGGCTAAAGGCCTAGAGGTTGATTGAAACTGCTAGTAAAAAATGATAAAGAAAGAATGTTGTAAAAGAAAGAAAGAATGATATAGCAAGGACATTTAAAAGCCAGTACGTACTTGAGCTCTATCACTTTTGTGTTCGTCCCAGTCCCAAAGCATTGAATGCTAATGCTTGAAACCGTATAAAGGGGACTTGCAAATTAATGAAAGGACAAAATAAAAGGCAGATTAAGGGGTTTGGAAAACGTAGCACCCAGAAAGGGGTAACTCAAAAGAAAGCACACCCTCCACAAAGACGCTCATAGAAATGGACCAAATGATTTCATAAGCCATGAAGTAATCCTATGTCATGTCCCCATTTTTGGATTCCCTTATTATGCGATTAGAGTCACTTCAGGAGGCTTGAGTCAACCAAGTTAGAGGGGTGAGACTATGTCATCAGTGAGCTCGGAGGGTTTGGATGAGTTTTATGGGGCCCAACTTAGTTTATTTACCATTATTCATCATCAAGATCATTTCTACACAACTTGTTCTTGGTTCCGTTGCATTCTGACAATTTTTGTAAAATGAGGTTATTAATGGGCATATTTTAATTAATTACACTAAAGGTAATATTTGGAGCTTGTTTCTTGAAGAAATACCTTAGTGTAATAGCTCATTGGAACCGAGGCGAAAATATCTACAAGATGGGATGATGAAAAGTGACTTTCAGTGGTCGGATAAATCATAAAGGCGAATTAATAAGTTTTTGGAGTAAAAAGGTACATTAAATTAATAAAGTGATTTTATGAGAAAATATTAAAGATGAACTAAAGTCACTTGAAGGGAAAAAGATGAAAAGGGATACAAAAGAGAGATAGGGGATCATATTCTCGGATCATTGCAGATTGTGAATTGGAAATTAGAACCCAGAGAGGAGTCAGGCGACTTCCTTCTTGTTTGGTGGCTTTCTGCCTAAGGTGTGTATTGGGACGACAATAGGGGTAAAGGGAGAGCTTGGCTAAAAAGCTTCTTGGCAATAAGAGAATTCAAAGGAGCTCTCCTACGATAGGTAAGGACACTCTTCAGTTTGGGAGGTGGATTCTCAGGAAAAGGGTTCTTGGAAGGTGGAGTCACCAGGTAAGTTGTATAAACTTACCAAAAAAAGGGTAAAGGGTAAGACCCTCAATGGAGTCGCTAGGCAAACCGAAGGGTAAGGACTCTAAGGGAAATAAGCTTGCCAAAGGGATGTTGTTATGGTCCATAAAGGATTCAAAATCCTCCCTGACAACAATGCCAAAAATGTTATCCCATAAACTGTAGATTGTGTAGAGTCTTTTGCGATCCCAATCGATGGACAACACAACCGAGACACACAACCCACTGTCACCTTAGGAAGGGTCCCAGGTGACCCCTAAGGGAAGACTATGGGTGATCTAAGGAAGTCCTAAGGGTCATGATACAAAGCTTGGAAGGGTAGGATAAAAGAAAAGATGAGGGAAAGAAAGGAAGAAAAGTCAAGGAGGATGGATGAGAAAGCCCAAAAACTCGTAAGGCTAAACAATCCAAGGTCAACCTAAGCGCTGTCAAAAACCCGTAAGCCTTAAGGATGTGCTCATTTTACCATTGACAATATCACTATTGTCACCCAACCATAGGTCGAAGCCACCCTCCGAGCACCTTAACCTTGACAAAGAATCACTCCGGAAGCAAACCTTAGGCTAGATAGCCAAACAAAGGGTAGCACACCTTTCCCCAAGGATAGCGCACCAACAAGAGCTAATCAGATAGTCCAAACCCTAACCAAGAGATAGTCCAAGCCAAACGTGACCTGCTAGCTGCTGCAGCTGCAATGGCAGCGCTCCTCCAAACCTGCGCACAAAACTGGGCAATGCAGTGCGCACAAGTGTTGCTCTGCAATTCTGAAACTACCTGCCAGAATGAAGATTGGCCTCCTGTATTTATACTAAATCTGGCTAACTGCTTGGGCCGACTTCTCATTTTGGGTATCTGTCTGTTCAGTATATATTAATTCTTCTGGCCGACTTCTTCTCTTGGAGGCTAATAACCTAATATAAATTATCCTCTAGAGCCGACATGTCTTCTAGGGTTATTAGCCAACTCATTAGGGTTTCTTCTTGCTTTTCGGAGTCTTCTATTCTCGTCAGGTTTACACGTGGAGGTAAATACCTCCCGCAACTACCATAATATCAACACTCCCTCCTAGCTAGGGAGGTATTACAGGTAATGGTCTTGAGCACGAACATACCATTCACCCGGTAGCATCAACATAGACTATCTCATGACTAGATCATGAGCACCATCATCACCATCAGTATCATCAGTCGTATCATCTCTCGAAACCATACTCCATCTGAGTAATTAGACATGATGCTGGATAAG